>VXBI01005351.1:0-25000 GCA_013397375.1 Toxostoma redivivum
TATAAAATTATCTATCTATGAGCTATAACCCAACTCCTGACTACCACTGAAACTATTTCATAGAATCATAGAATTCCAGACTGGTTTGGGTTAAAAGAGACCTCACAGCCCATCTCATTCCCCTCCCAGCCATGGGCAGGGACACCTTCCACCATCCCAGGCTGCTCCAAGCCCTGTCCTTGGACACTTCCAGGGATGGGACAGCCACAGCTTCTCTGGGCAGAGATTCCAAAACCAGTTTTACCCTGAAATTTTCAAATTAACCAATACTCAGTATACAATCATAGGCAATTTCTTCAGGTAAAAGTGAGAACGTGCTTTCATGAGCTCTCCTGGCCTTCACTTAGAATAAGATGAGGGATAAACTTGAACTTTCTGTATCTCTCCAAGGAGGAAGAAATTTTACTTTGTAGAGCTTCTGTGGCCACTCTTAGTGGAAAAAGAATGAATGGCAAGGAGAGGAACTGTTTCACCCAGGAGATGTGGTAGCAATTTTCAGAAATTATGAAAGGTATCTGTGATGTCACTGGAGTGACTTCTTGATACTTCTTATGAATATAAGAGAAGGCAAAATTGCATAAAAAAAAAAAGAAAGGTAAGATAAGGAGTCAGGGAAAACTTCTGGACTGTTAGATAATTCCCAACTGAAATAATATGAGGAAGTTCTGAAATCTCTGTTACTGCAGGCATTTTAAAAGAATTAAGCAAACATCTGTTGAGACCAACAAAGGTGCTGTTGATCTTACCTGGAGGCAAGGGTGCATTAAGTGACCTCTCTTTTTCTATCTCCTCTTTGATTGCTGATCCACATCTTTCTTTTCCACCTCCTTGTTGTCTTTCCTTATGCTACCAGACAGGAATGTTCACTAATCAATTTGATCCCTACAGTTAATGCTTTCTCTTTATGTAGGCAGTTGGCTTGAGAAATCAACTGCAGTCCTAATCAAAACAAATTCTTAATAAAAACACTCAGCATATGTGAATCACTCTTCACTCACTGCGATGAAGTTGTGGTGTAGGATAGACTGGAGCCACAAACAACACTTGGAATAAAAAGAAAGCAACTCACAGCATCACTTACAACACCATTTATGAAACCACTTCTGTCTTTCAAGACAGCTTTTCATCATTTTCAAAAGAAACAGGTATAGATGCTCTTAATCTAAAGATATCAACTTTCCTGTGCTCATTGTTTTCATAAAAAATGAAAGAATACCACAGTTACAGAGTTTTTATTACTTATAAAGATATATTTTTCAGCCTTAAGGATTAGCAGCAGGGATTTATTTCTGCTCTTTTCATTTTCTAGCTTTCCTGTCTTCAAAATCATCAAATAATTCTTAGCATTGTTTATACTTTTGCACAGCAAAATGGAGCACACTGGTACCATATAGAATATTTTGCAGTGTTTTCTTCAAGGTTTGAATATCAAATTTTCTTACAGGTGGATAAAACATTCTTTCCAAGACATTCTTGACACTAAAAATAGGTTTATTATGTTATGAAGAATGAACTTAGTTCAATTTTCATTTGGAAAGGCCAAGAGACCTGAAACAATATTTTTATAGATCATATGACATTAATTTAAATTAAGTCATTTGCCCCAAGAAAGAATATACCTGTCTAAATGGAGTTCAGGAGTTCTTAGATAAATATAAAAGATTAAGAATTCTTTCCTTGCATTTATTTTTTTTCTTCTTTTTGGAAAGCATTTCTATTTCCCTGCTGGCCTCAGACAACATGAATATTTTCTTTCCTTCACCATCCCATGTCTACACAGAGGGAAGAACAGAAACTTTATCAGCATTTGCTTTTATCTGGCTGCCCTTTTTGCTCTAGACACATTTTTGCCAAGTTAATAACTCAATGACAGTAACTGGTAACTCAATAATAATCACATTTGATAGTGCATTATGTAGTAGGTTTTCACTTGTCAATCTTAAAACACTTCTCCAAGGAAGCCAAGCCTTGCACTGTGTGATCCCACCGAGATTCAGGTTCCTGATGGAACTTGCTCAAGGGCAGGCAGCAGGCCAGGGTCACAATGGGAACAGAGCCGACATTTCCTTGAGTTTTCCTTCAGTCTGACATCCACAGGACTTTTTGCCTCATCACTCAGCCTCCATGTTGTACACTGGGATATATCCAAATATTTCCTATTGATACATTTGCTTATTTTTTCCAGGATGAAAATGCCCAGCTGACATCAGTCATTAGCAATGTGTGATATTAGCAATGTGTCACCTCTGAAGGGGGTGGAGGGTCTGGACAGGCAGTCCCATGAGGAGCAGCTGAAGGAGCTGGAGAAAAGGAGCTTCAAGAGGGACCTCCACAACTCCCTGACAGGAGGGGGCAGCCAGGGAACAGGGACAGGGTGAGAGGAATGGCTCAGATTGCACCAGGTGAGGTGTAGGTTGAACATCAGCAGAAATTTCTCCATGGAAAGGGTGGTCAGGTCTTGGAGAGGGCTGCCCAGGGAGGTTTGGATTCCCCATCCCTGGAGGTGTCCAAGGAATTCCTGGAGGTGGGCTGGAGACAAGGTGGGGATGGGGCACAGCTGGGACTCCAGCTTTTCCAACCTCAGTGATCCTGGAATTATCTACTCTATTAGCAAAGATCTGAGCAATGTATCATCTGGGTTAACTTTCCACAAGGGCAGAAAATGAAAATCAGAGTATACAAAGATCACTTTTAATACAGACAAATTCCAGCTCTGTTTGTGCATAACAAAAGTACCCTTATTGTTTATGTCCTTACTAGAGGTTATTTAAATGCAAAACACCTACCTTGCTATCAGGTTGCTCTGCTATTACTCGCTGGGTAGGAAGCCTGCATCAAGGAATCATGTGGGGATTTTACTTCCTCTATTTTATACCAAATTAACTACCTATTTTACTGAGTAATGATAGGCTGCCCTAACAGTAATAATGCATTCAAATACCAAACTGGTTTGAAATACATGTACATACACACCACTTCTTAATATTGCACTCAAAAAATGCACATCCTTGGAAAAAAAAAAAAAAAAAGAAAATTGAAGGAATTGTATAGGTCCAAAAGACAAGTTTCTGCAATAGAACGTGAAACAAAGATGTGCCAAATTCAGGAGATTTCATCTGGACAGCACTTAAATCAAAGCAAAGGGACTCCTATTAACTTACATGGGACACAATATTTACTCAAATCTGTAACTTAGCTCAAAAGAATTAATTGATTTCTTCCTATTTATACCCAACTTTACTCTGTCAACTTTGAGAAAAAAAAAAATCTGATTTCATAAAATATCCCAGCAATTTGATCCTTCCCGATATTAGCATACTTTTAAAATGCAAAACCAGAGTTAAATGTTTTTAAAGCCAGCTCTTTAGTGCTTCTCTTCAAATAAAATCACTGGTTTAGTTGCTGTACTGGAGTCTAGAATATTTTTTTTTTAAATGTTGCACAAAGGAAAAAATAGCTGGTTAATGAACAGCTTTATATATAATTTTCTGTAAAATATTAGCATTTCAGGCAACATCCAAACGTGAGCTCCCTTTGTAGAGCAGATATGTTGCAGAGATATTCGCTGCTACTTAAGTAATCTCAAATTCAAACTACAACAGAAGACAGTGTTTAATGTTCCAGAGCTTCAAATGATGGAAGAGAGGGGTCTTGAACTAGTTGTGCTGACTGGAAGATGGCATTAAATTATTGTGAGAAATCCAGTGTGGTCTATTTAAACTTCATCTTGAAGAAACTTCCTATAAAAATAAACTTTAAAAAAAAAATAGGAAAAAGCACAACTCAAACGCTGATTCTGCAATCCAAGGTACACTTTAAATGTGAGAATTATTACTTACTTTCTGCAAAGGATTTCTGCAAAGGATTTCAAGCCTGAAATTGCCTGAAGGATGGCTCTCACAGGTGGAGGGATGGAGTCAGTGCATGGTGTGTCAAATCCCTCTTTGGCACGTCTGGCTGGGATGTGTCCCACACAATATTTCCTCATTATCCATATTTCTGATGCAATTCCTGTAAAATAATATTTTTTTAAATAGAGATATTTTGATTTTTCATCTGACACGTGCGTAATTTCTTAGTTAATGTATGTTATGGAGGATTAAAGATTAGGACTAATTGCCTACCATACTTCATGACAGGAACAAAAATAAGTTCCATTAAAGTTTCATAAACACAAAAATGTACCTTGAAACTAAATGAAACAGAATGGGCAATTTTTTTGCTCTTTGATGGTAAAAACCTAAGTTGCCTTAAAGTTAACAATGAAAAACAAAAATCAAACAAACAAAGAAGAAACAAACAACAAAAGAACTCCAAGCTACCGGATTGGTTTTGGATTGCCCGTGGTCTGCAATTTTATGTGCAAAGTTGGAATCCAGAGGGAATCTCAAGCCTTCGTATATAAACTTTATAATGGAAATGCTGTCAAATGCTTAAGTACAGCAAGGCAAATGGCACAGTTCTAACATGTTAAAAAAAATATGAAAATGCTCTGAACCTGGGGTGAAGGCGAGCTGTCTTGACACTGAACATAGAAAGGTAAATGATTGGAACTTTAATTACTTTGATCCGTCATGCCTTGTAGCTATATGTCAGCTAAGCCAACAAAACTGACACAGAACAAAGGCCATGACTGTTTCAACATCTTAACTCATTTCTTATGGTTGATTAATAAGTCTATTGAATGAAACATGTGATGAGAATGGAGAAAAACATCAAGTGTGTGTTTGTGCACACACACAAATCCCATGTGTGGGATTGTACCTTAGGGGATGTTGGAGGCTGGGGCAAGGTGGGGATTGGCCTCTCCTCCCAGGCAACCAGTGATAGAACAAGGTGAAATGACCTCAAGCAGCACCAGGGGAGGCTCAGGTTGGACATGAGGATAAAACTTTTTCTGTGGAGGAGTAGTTAAGCACAGGCACAGGCTGCCCAGGGCCATGGTGGAGTCTCCATTCCTGGAAGTGTACAAGAAACGAGCGGACGTGGCGGTTTGGGATGTGGCTCAGTGGGAGTGTTCAGCTGAAGGTTGGACTTGGTAGTCTTGGAGGTTTTTTCCCAAGCCTGATGATTCCATGCCGTGCTGTTTCAGAGTATGGAGCAGCAGGCAGTGGCACACCCTGCACACAGATCTCACTGTGAGTGCTGCTCCTGGCAATGAAGGTCCATGAGCCATCCAAGGGCACTCCTTGGTGGGACATTGTCCTCCTCTAGGATATGCCAATGTTTCCATGAATCCACACGCAGTAACTTCTGGAATATCTCCGACTCCTTGGTCTCTCCTTAGTCACAGATTCACCTCAGTTCTTGATAGAGTGAAAGTCCATGACCACCAGCAGTTTCTGTGATAATAAGAAGCCCCCAAAGACAGAGGAGAGTCTGCACTGATATAAACACACTTTTCACAGGGATCTTGTGTCCTAGTCCACTCTCTTCTTCCCTTTCCAAACCCCATCCTGTCTCCAAGTCCCTGACAGCGCTTCAGTCGTCTCGCACAGAAATCCAACAGGACAGCTCATGTTTTCCACTCACACTCCAGTGATCCCTTTCATTCTTGAAGGATGCTGCTGATCTGCCAGAATGAGGCAAACACGAACTTCTGACCCAAACCTGGACATAAAGCTTTCATTTTAATTTCCTCTTCACACAAACTTTTCAGTCCAGTGCTGATTTCAGGGGTGCTCCTATGGCTCGACTCGTTTGCTCGGTGTTAATAAATGTGGGTTCCAAAATTATGATCTAATGGACACAGTAATGATGAGCCAGAATTTGGCCCCTGTAGTGAAACATACAGCAAATCATGGTATTTACAACAGAGTATTAAAACATTTGTTCTGATCAAAAAAATTTAGAGGGTGTAGCAGAGACTGATTTCTGAATTTGATTTATATTTGAATCCAAGCATGAATTGAAACAGCAAGTGCTACTTTTGCCAGATTAGAGAAGGAAAATGGGGTTTTATTAAGTCAAATATTTACCTTGAATCTTGGAAACAGTGTCCACTAATTAAATACAACACATACATGTTGAAAAAAAATTTAAAAAAAAATTAAAAAAAATTAAAAAAAAAAGGGAAAAGCAAAATCAGGAATGAAACAACCCACACTTGGTGAAAGTGACTGTCTGCTGGAGTCTTTCCCTCTCTGTACCTTCTATTTCTCCACAGCTGCCCTGCCCTGTCTGGCTGGATCCACTTTTTGCCATGGCATTGGACAAATTTAAGTTAAAGACCCTTTACATATAATCAGATACTGGTGTTTCATATTCTCCCATGTCCCCAAACCTTATCTGCTGCAGTCCACCCAATTCTAACACAGGGAACATGTCTTTTCCATGGTTTTCTATAAGGTAAAACGTTGGATAGTTTTGCAAGCATTGCATTCACAAAGCTCCTAGAAAATCTGAATGGTTTATTGCACATTAGAGATTGAGAATGGAGCTGTAGGGTGCCCCATTGGCACAGCATTCCAAGATGTTTTAAGAAATAACACACTCTGCCTATATGCAGCAGTAGATCTTCACCTAGCCTGTGTTACCACCACTCCATAAATTTCACAGGCTCTTCCAGACCTCTAAAAAGGCAGTCAGGAGAAGATAAGGTGGATTTAAGAATATTAGAGCAACTTCTTCCAAATATTCTGTCCTTGCTTGGAAGGATTTAAAGAAACAGTGGCAAGGGGAAATAGAGGAGACATAAGCTGTGTCCTTACACATTATACAGTGAATAATAAGAACAGAGCATTGTTTGCAAAAATCATTCCTGAATGGAAAAGGAAGCTAATTCAAAATTAATTTCATTTATAATAAATACCTCCACCAGCATTTTTATAAATAAAACACCAGGAGTTATTCTACTATGTATTTACAAGAAACGGGCAATTCTAAAAAGCAGTGGAAGGACATCCCAGTCCTCAGAAGTTTAGGAGTGACAAATCCTAAGGCACCACCCACCTTGTCAGAGTCACTGTGAGCCCATTCTGCTTCCAACTCAGTCAACATATGTTTTACTATTTACCTTGATAAGTGGAGAATCAAGCCCAAATTTCTGTCATTTCTCCCATAGGCATCTCTCTTTTCTCCCTTCAATGACTTTTTAAAGTTCCCAGAGCATGAAACATCACTTTGATGCTGCATCACATCCAGTTAGGAGGCTGTGGCACGTAGTGTTATGTTTAAACCAACATGCAAATGTAATCAGGACTGACACGTCGTCCCAATAAAGCAGTCACTCTGCTTTGAGAAACTCGAACAGACAGCTTATAAAACAGATTCTCACAGCCACAGGTTTGGGCTTTTGGAAATTAATCTCTAGATCAAACTTAAAGAAAGTTTGAGAAGGTTCTTAAGGATGTTCCATGCTGGTCAGCGTTTAAGAGGCTTTGGATAATGGACTTAAAAATATGCTTTAACTCTTGGGCAGCCCTGAAGTGGTCAGGCAGTTGAACTAGATAATCATTTTAGGTCCCTTCCAATTAAAATTTTCCATTATTTTCTACTCTAAAGTCTCAGTCTTTGAAACATTCCCTCGGGGATCTCAAGTTGGCCATGGAGATCTTATGGAGAAGGCCCACAACAAACATGTTGGCACTGGAGCATTTAAGCTGCCCCAGGACAGCAGAGTTCCCATCCCTGGAGGGATTTAAAGACATGCAGATGTGGCACTTGGGGCCATGGGTCAGTGGTGGGGAAACAGTTGGACTCAGTCTTACAGGGCTTTTCCAACTCAAACAATTCTGTAATTCCATGAACATGCAGCTCTGAAGGCTTCCTGCAACATCTCTACAGCACCAGCAGACTCAGCCAAACATTCCCAAGCTACCGAACCCAAGAACAGGAGCAAAGTGGGATTTTACTCACCTCTCTTCCAGCTAATTCTTGTTAATACTTATTGAGAAAACCATATTGTGCTAACACCCTTTGGAAAAAGCCCTTGCCATGTCCCACTCATCAGCCAGGAAGATTATGAGTCCTGTCAGGGTGAGGAGACCTTCTCCCCTATATCTGTCTAGTATGACTCCCCCAAAAAGGGCTCTACATGCCTTGTTACAGCAAATCTCTCGTGCTGTTCTCTGCCCCCACCCTCTGGATCTGGGTTAAGGACACCAGATCCCAGTGGAGGGTTTAACTTCCCAGTCTTTCATGTCTTAAACAGCACATCCGCACTTGTGTGGGCCTTTGAGCAAGTGTGACCCTCAGCAATATTGATTTTGGCTTTACAATGCTCCTGTTATCCCTATTCTAAAGATGAGGAGAAAGGCACAGCTAAATCACTTATCAAGGCTGACAAAAAAAGCGAGTGTTGGAGCTGAGAATAGAAACCAGATCACCTGAGGTTTCATTGCTGGGAACGTTTCCCCTTCCCTCTTCCATTGAATCTTTGTTCAGTCCTGGGGCAGGTCGTTGGAAATCTGGGCAATATGCAGATATGTTTTCTTTCCCAGAAGGAAATCAAGCTTTACAGGCTCACTTTACAGAGGCAGCCAGTCCATTCAGGCTGCTGAGGTTTTTGCAGCTCTCACAGGACGCCACAAAATCCAGCAATCAGACCTGTGCAGCCGGAACGCTTTCGGAGGGGATGGCAGAGCACAGGAACTGCACATTATCTAAAAACAGGCTCTCACAATATGCTTGTATGGACATCAGAAACTAATCTTTGAAATGGTCCCTGATGAGAGCTGGGTTGGCCCGAGCTGCCTTCTGAAAACGTTCCAATTCCTCCTTTGCATCCGGTGTGTGTTTATTGGAGAAAGAATAAGTCCTCGTTTAAATTCTGCACATGTATTTGCACTGTGACCTTTTTAGCTGTTACCTCATGGCTATATCTGAAATTGGTAATAAAATGCAACTCGGGATAAAGAACTGCTAGGTGATTTTACACAACTATAATTTTACACTCTCAAAAGGCAGAATCTGTAATTCCTTAAGCCACACACGGGAACTCGGTGATACTGGGCTGGAGCTTTGCTTTCAAAGCCAACACCGTGAGAATAAAGCCAACTCTGCACAACAATACAAATAATGAGTTAAACAGATATGCACAGTTTAGCTAATCCTGATGCAGTGAGAAGCCAAAGTGACGCCCCACTGAAATGGGGATGCTGCACCATTACAGGTATAAACAGCTCCCACAGCAGAGAACTGGGCATCTTAGTGGTTTTGTGTTCACCTATAACTCTCACAGAAGTGTTTCTGAAGTCTCCCAAATCTGACACACTTCAGACCATTTCCAAGACATCCTATTCACATGTGAAAAAAATACCACAGAACAATGTAATGAGTAGCAGTAAGAGTGAACCTTGAAAACTATTATAATAATTAAACTCCAGCTTTTCTTATACTATTTTATTGCATTCCGTTGTTCTGATTTTAAGATTCCAGTAAGGAGCCTTTGAGTTAGGTGGTGGTCGCATGCAAAGAAGCCAGAATATGAAAACGAAATATTTAATGTCACTCTGCTTCCCTGTAAAGTCCACCTGGGCAGGGCTACTGCTGCACACAAAGAGCACTGAGCTCAGTGGGGCTCTGCCCAGCCACGTGTTCAACTTCAGAGACCCAACAGTGCAGATATCACAGAATTATCAGAGAAATCAGAAAATGGTTTGGGTTGGAAGGGGCCTTAAAGATCACCTTGTTCCCACCCCCTGCTGTGCCCAGGGACACCTCCCACTGTCCCAGGCTGCTCCAAGCCCTGTCCAGCCTGGCCTTGGACACGCCCAGGGATCCAGGAGCAGCCACAGCTTCTCTGGGCACCCTGTGCTGGGGCCTCAGTATCCTCACAGGGAATTTCTGCCGAATATCCCATCTAACCCTGCCATTCCCCCTTGTCCTATCACTACTTTCCACCATTGCCAAAAGTCCCTCTCCAAAAGTCCCTCTCTTCTTGTAAGGTAAAACTATTTCAAAATTTTCTAAAAGAGGTGAACAATCAAATCCCAGTTCCTTGTTTAAACAGAAAAGCAGAGCATTGTGGAAAAGCCATTCAAAACCAGATTCAAAACTCACACTGTGTTATCAAATCAAGCCATGGGTATAGTCCTAACCCCTAAAAAGTTCCAACAAGTGTTTAAAACCTAAAATGACTTAGCAGAAAGGTGGAGGTAGAGAAAAGCAGCAAGATCTTTGCCATCTGGAGCTACCCACAGGTACCCAAATTCCCCACTCCCTGTGCACCTGCAGGGATGGAAATACTCATCTCTATTTCAGAATTGACAGCAATTGCCACCCATGCAGGTCAGAGGGTGAGATTTAAACTAGAGGCACACTTTGTAATTGCATCAGCATCTTGCTTTTCCACTACACATTTATTTATTTCAGCTGACAGCAGTCTCCCTGTCCAGATTTGTAGTGGCACAATACATTAGGAAAACACTTCAGAGTTCAAATTTGGGTTTCAGTTTAGCAATTAACACCAGTATAACAAAGCCCTTAAGCGTTTCTAGCACCTCCACTGATCTGAGAAGTACCATAACTAGTAACCCTTAGGCAAGAAAACACACTGAATGTGGATAATTCTGAGTTTACAGGCACTTCCCCATGAATCAGTGCAGATAATGGAGTAGCAGAGATGTCTGGATTTCGTCTTGGATTTTACCTATATTATATGTATTGCTGGTTTACATCTATAGCAAACCAATCATGGAAGAGTCCCTAGCACCACTTATATTGATGTGAAATTTCGAAGAACAAATGTTGCACAAAACATTTCTATTTCTATTAATGCAAACACCAATCTCCAAAAGCATATCAGATGGTTACTACTCTTACTTCATCTATAACAATTTTCATAGGCAACAAAACCAAAAGGCATCTTCTGGCTCATCAAATCCATCACACTATCAAATTTAGTTTAAAATTGCTTTCCTAAACTGTTCCTTGTTCACCTTAGAGCCATGGTTTTGTATTTGGGAAAATCATCTTTCCAATGGCTAAAAGATTTCTACTTTGTTTGTGATCTGTTTAAATCTGTTCCACAGTTTTTGTGCCTACGCTGCCTTTTGGCTCAAACACATCTCTGTGAGTACATCCAGAAATAAAATTGGTGTAGGTGAACGATCACTCAACCTGCATAAGAATAAATCTGAGTTGTAGGTGTGCTGGGATTTCAGTTCATGCTTCATCCCTGTGCTCACCTCAGCCTTGGGATGATATTTCATGGCTGATTTAAATGTAAGATTAGAGCACCTCCAGAAGGAGCAGATTCTGTTTCACAGGCAAGTCCCCCCATCCACCTCTGCTATGTCAGGTCCTGCTTCAGTGAACATTCAGGTGTGCTGGATCAATTTACCTCTCATTGAAACCTAACACTGTGAAGAAAATAATTCATCTTGCTCCAGTTCCAGCATTTGCTCATTTTTCCAGACTCAAATAATGTAATTCATTGAAGTGTTGTCAATAGAAAAACGTTTTAAAAAAAATAGTATCCATCAGTCTCATGGGAAATTTACTGAACCTCTGAAAACATTTATTAAAACATCTCCCATTTCCTTCCTCTACATCTGCAAAATCTGATTGCACAAAGATTTTCTTGACCCAACAACTTGTTGATTTTAACAACTTCTAAAACTTTTACGTCTCACTTTGAGGAACATCTTTATCTGTAGGAGATTTTATTTTAGAAATTAATTCCTGAGATGACATTTTAGTAGATGTATCCATAAGAATACAATAGTATATTTAATGTTTTTTAAAAATAGCTTAAATTCTGAAAGCACCTGTAGAGCTTTGTTTCTGTCAAACTTCATTATATTTTGTTTGTTATTACTGTTGTTTTGTCCTTTAAAAGCAAATCCACTATGTTCTAATGAAATTATAACACTAAATTTTTTTACATATATTCCGAGTATTCAATTTATTTAAAGTGCTCATGAGGGTTCTTTTCCCCTAGAGGTGACTCATTCTTCCTTTTTTATCAAATTATTCTATGGATTTTCAATACATTCATGCAGGATGAAGTCTAATCCAAACACTGGGTATTTTTGCAATTTCATTAAGAAAATGCAGAATGGAAGTAACATTCTAGTTCTCTGTCAAGGCAGAACAATTTCCAGATTTCCTTTTTGTAACACAGAAAAATTAAAATATCCTTTTTCTTTATATTAATTCCTAATTTCCATATTAAAATGTTTCTGTTATTGTAGAATAATATTAAGGCAAAATAATAGATTTTAAATGACAAAAACCTCCTTCAAACCTCCCCATAATGTCTCAGCTCATTGGGAATCATCTTCTCCACAGTGTGATGTTGATAGTTGAATTCCAAATTAATATTCATCTGTGAAATAAGCACCAAAGGTCATAATCTGGCTCCTGATGGGCATCCTGGTCTTCTCCTGGTGTCCAGAACATCCAGACTGCCACATCTGGAGCCTGACAAGATCATATTCCCAAATACAGTTATGATCCCAAAATTTCCCCAGAGTTTTCTTTTTTTTTTTTACAATCATGAAGAAGTGCAAACAATTTTGTATCAAATGGAAAGAATTTTTTTTCAATTTAAAATGACAGCTCACTCAAAATATTATTCAAATACATGTGGAAAAAGCTTTCCAAAACACTCTCTCATCATAAATGACAACATTCATTTTGAGCGGAATGACATCTTTCCTTCACCCAGAAATTATAATTTAATTTTTATAACTCCAAAATATTTTTTTTTAAAGTAGAAATGCAGCCAACACTTAAAAAGTCTCTTTTTAACCGTTAGAAAATAAACAACAAATTTTGTGCTGTTTTATGCTCCTTTTATGCACATTTAACTGATAAAAGAATAAGAGCAGCTGAAGACAGAAAGGGATGGAGAAAAAAATTACATTGGTTTAGTTGTAGAAAATATTTATTATTTTATGATCATAGTTTAGGCATCCTGGAGTGGATTATGGCAGATGCTCTACAAAGCTAAGCAGGGACACTGAGTTTCCAGAAGCCACCAGTGAAATCTCTTTTTCCTACAAAATCCCTCTGGTCCAGAGCAGATGTCAGTCTGGTAATACACCAAAGACACCAAGAGCAAAGAAAAGTTAATTACTCAGACTGGTTCCTGCTACAGAAAAGAAAATAAGAACTTTTTGAACAAGTTTTGCAACAAACGTGGATCCCCTCACCGTGTTTTTACCTGAGTTTCACTCCTTGGTGTTGCAGAGCCTTTCCACAGCACCAAGCAGGGATTTGGGATGTGAACCCTCAAACCCTTCCCAAGTATTCCCAATTTAACAAAAACTGACTCAGAATAAGATATTAATTATTTTTCCCCCATATAACTTGATGGTGTGTTCTTATATTTTTATGTTTTAGTGTGTTTATTAGTAAATAAGTAAAATTAACAAAAATATCAAAAGGTATGTTTTTAGTAGTGCATCTTGCCCTGAAACAATGGCATGAAGCAGGGCTAGGTGAAACCACTTCCATTATTTTCCATTAAAAAAAAAATTAATCATTTTCCCTAAATGTCACCAAGAAAAGGACAAAAGCAAGAAAAAGGTTTGATCCTGATTGTCCTTTGAAGTGCTTAATCTCAAAAATCGTAAATTCATGCAACAACTCTCTCTGCAGCCATGGATTCACATTCTCAGACAGATCTTCATGTTGTAACTCAGAAATTGCAATTTTCTGCTCTCAAATCACTCTGTGTGTGATGCAGCACGTGTACAGGATGCATTCTACAAATGAGGGCAGAAAAACCCAAAGTTTAGGTGTTCCAGGTGGAGGAAGGACAGTAGCTGCAAAACATCATCACCCAAAGTTCAGAGGATCATTTTCAACTCAAGTTCTACACAAGGGATCGAGTGTTTTACCCCAAATCAATTTATTAGCTCAAAATATACCCCAATAATCACATATGGACAAACCATGGCTTTCAACAACTATCCTTTCCATAATTTAAAAATTACCTATAACACCTCATGTACTTCCCAAATATTGAAAACATACAGCTTTCTGTTTCTGGTGAAACTTGAAATTTTCCTTAGAAAAATTAAAATGGTTTGGTTTATGTTTTAATTTCTCAAAGCTTTTACATATTGGAAAATTTATCATCATTCTTTGACACAGAATTTAATTTTTGACCTGTTATCACTTCTGGGTGAAAAAGCTTTGATTAAGACATTTGGTTAGCTGTGTATGTTACAAAAGCCACGTGAATTCTTCCCAGAACCAAAGTCCAACTTCCACACCCAATCATTTTCCATGGAGCACTCTCCACTCATCTAAAATACAAAACTTTCCAAGCCAAGAACACATTTCACTGGCAGTTTTCAATGCTCAAGACTGTTACTGAGAGGATATTTTCCTGCCATATTCCATGCCATCCCTACTTATTCACAGTGACAGTGGGATTTTTTTTTTATGCAGTCTAGAGAAACAGTTACTTTACATGGTCTGGAGTGTGTTCAGAAAGATGTTAAAACTAAAGAAGGTAGGAGAGGAGTTAGAAAAATTTCAAAGAGGTGAAGGGGAATTTTAAATAGGTGATGAGGAATGATGATTCCACGATTCTCCTCTGTGCCACGTCTCCAGAGAGACAAAGCGCGGCTCGAGGTTTGCCGCACGTGAATCGAGGAAATCCAAAGGCAGGCTGTCCTGATCATCCCTGACAACTGGATAACGAGACAGAGCAGTCCTGGGGCACGTGGTTGGATGTAATTGCACATCAACAAGCGCTGGAGATGATAAACAGAAGAGCAGTGCAAAAATACACTGTGGTTGGCAGCTGTGGGTGAGGAGGAACTCTTGGCATATCCGAGCACAGAAGCTTTGGTGGAGGAGGATGACTTACCCAGGAGCTGCTTGTTTGTAACTTTGACAAGTGTTTTCTTTCAACGTGGATGATGTGCTCAAGCTAAATGTATTGTTACACCCAGATTGACAGCTCACATTTCCAGTCCTGTCCGTTTAGCTCACGAGCAGCAGGAGTGTGATGGAAGTCTAATGGCAGCAACACTTTTAGCAAAACTCTGTGGAGGAAATATTTCCTGAAACATTTACCCAGCTTGGATGCACCAACTGAAATAAAAACAGCCAGCCCAGGATGAGAAAGTGGCGTGATGGGTAAGTACATCACGACCACTGTCTCCTGAAAATTGTGAAAGCTGAGGTGGCCAACAGAGCAAAGATATTGACAATTATCTTCATGTACTTAACATGAGTTCAGCTGCTGTACCACGCACTTCTGAAGTGCACTGAAATTCAGATAAAATATTTCCAAGATCCATTTTTTTAATCAAAGTTATCTGACTGGCAACTTAGATCCACTTACACCCTCCAAATCTGCACAGACACCACAGTGGAATTCTTCTGCACAAAGCGGGCTTCACAGGCGTTGATGTTTGATATCCACAGAGTCAGGAAAAATCCAAAAGACTCCAAATAAGCTTCCAAAAATCCCTCCTGAACAGTGCTGGGCTTCACTTGGCCAATGCCCTCTCTGATAGCAACGGCTGACTCAAGGTCCTGAGTAATTATGGATATTAAGGATCCAATATAATTTTCTGAGCGTAGACATGTGAGCCCTAACGTCCTGGCCAAACACCAATTTGGATAATTATTTTGCCTACCTAAATGTCCCCATTTCCATTGGAATTCTTCATTCCAAAGCTGTTCTGCAGCGCTGTTGAGCGCTGTTAAACAGCTGCAGTATCTCACCCCAGAGATGGCTGCATTTCAGTGGTGGGTGATGCTATCCAAAGAGTTTGAATATCAGTTTAATCACTCTGGCATCCTTCAGGAACAAAGTCACTATTTAAATGTAAGATTATTGTAGAGAATAAAATTGTCAATAAATGTAGTAATGTCTGTCTCTAACTATAAGCAATTACGAAGCTGATCTCCAACTCTCAAAAAATAACACCAGATGGTATTTTTCAGAAAAGTCAAATGTAGAATATTATATTTTTTTGCATTTTTCAGTACATCATGATGGCAAATAATATTATGTGAATCCTGCAAGTACAAGAAAAATCTGCAAGTATAACATTCTTCTCTTCCAGCGAACATCCTGTGAATTCATAAATATTTACATTTTGCAAGTTATAATTATGTAGCACTGGAGGAAAAAAAAATAAAAGAGTGACTGTACATACAAGTTTATAAAAGAACATTCATAAATTAAAAATGTGCATTGTTCTGAAAATGATACCTACTGTGTTTTTTGTGTCAGCCTGTCAAACTGTGGGGTACCTTCCAGCCTCTCCCTCAGCTGGGTAAAAATTATGCTTTTAGGTTTGAATGACTATTGATCCTTTAATGTTGTTACTATTAATAGTTCTAAATCATTATGTGTGAAGTCATCACTGGAGGGATCTGTTAAAACAGCAAGAAAAGTTTGTATTGTAGCAAATAATATAATTTGGGATAATGCTCCTGCACAAGTTGACAAACACAGATGCACTCCAATAATTTTTGGAATTTTTGTGGAAAAACTCTCACCCACTTGCTTAAATTCAGACAGTTAAGTGTTATCCTGTCACTGTCTTTTTTTAATTGGAATTTTGTATAGTTTTCCTGGTGCAGCAATTTATGTACTAAAGGATAATTTCAGTGTTAACGAATCTGAACTGCAGGAGAGTCCTGGAGCTGAGATTTCAGTTGCAAGAACATCATTTTCTCAGCAACCAGCAAAAACTATTCATTGAGGACTATTTTTATTGAAGGAATTTTACCATTTTTGTTCATGAATAATCCATGAACAGATGTTGATTTTTACAAGTTCAGTTGCTATTTGAAATTGTTTGAATACTTTATACAAACATATTGCAACCTCTGGGTTATTTGTATTTTTTGTTTTGTTTTGTTTTATTACAATGTTCAACTATTCATTGTGAGATAGATTGTCTCCTCATACAAATAAATCTTTACCAATGTGTTAAAAATAAAAAGGTTGGACAGGTGACCTAGGTGTATTATTCATTATGTAAATTCTTTAGGGAAAAAAAAATACTTTATGACCAAAAAAATCAACTTTTGCAAATAGGAAAAAAGAATGAGAAAATTATTTGTACAAATGCTTAATACTGGCTGTAGGATGGTCAATCCCTCTGAGTGTTCTTATGAAAGTAAAAACTGTGCACAACCATTCATACAAAAAGAGAAGGATTTATGAATATGGGAGTTGCTTTGATATCTTAATTAATAGCTGTGAAATCACCTTTCACTCTCTCTCTAAAGTATTTGTTCAGTTTTAATGCTGAGATAAAAACAAAACCACGGTGGCAGCACCTTTCTCTTGTAGGTACTTCCAACCTGGGCTGCTTTTCCATTTTCCCTGGGCTGTTTCCCTGCAGGCAAATCATGCATTTCCTGTTCTTCTTTCTTTTCTAACATGCCAAATTTGCATCCACACCAGACAGTTTATCACAGGAGAAGCCTGTGAACACAGCAGGCGACTTTTTAACCGTAATTTTTACCTCGTTAGCTTATGCAATATTACCCTAATTCCAGACAAATGATGCTACATCTTCCAAGAAGAAGGAAGTCACCAAAAAAAGGTTTCCAAACCTGATTTAAGCAGCCAAGCCTGAAGTCCTTTCACCTGCATTTACACAACATGAATCCTTCCCTCTTATGCCTGAGTTAGATCCCTTTTAGGTGCCTTCCTGGCAGTCCTGACAGACATTTATTGAAAGGCTTATTATTTATTGGAGCTGCAACCTCCTGGTTTTCATAGAGTCATTTAGGTTGGAAAAACATCTAAGATCATAAAATCCAAGTGTTTTCCGACCATCTGTGGAAAATTTGCATGGTTTTCTGTATAAAAATAACTGACCAAACTATGCTGATCTCCAGGTCCCTGTTCTGGGAAGCGATTAACTATTCTGAGAAACTACATTGAAACAAAAAGAAAAGCTGTCAGTAGGACCATGGTGACAGAGAGGTGCTGGCTGTCCAGATTATTTAATAATCTGGGGAAGGTTGGTGGGGTGTTTTCATTATTTCTGTTACCTTTCAGGGCTTGTTTCTCACATGATCTGAAACATCTGAAGCTGATGGTGGTGGCTGTGAGGAGCCTGGAGTGACAGCACAAGGAGGAATGGTTCAGCTGAAAGAGAGTAGGTTTAAATTGGATATTGGGAAGGAATTCTTGGCTGGGAGTGTGGTGAGGGGCTGGGCAGGAATTCCCAGAGAAGCTGTGGCTGCCCCTGGATCCTTGGAAGTGTCCAAGACCAGGTTGGAAAAGGCTTGGAGCAACCTGGGATATCATGGAAAGTGTTCCTGCCCATGGCAGGGGTGGAATTGGATGACCTTAAAGGTCCATTCCAGCCCAGAACATTCCACAATTCTGTGATTTTGCTCTTCAGCTCAACACCCCTAACAGCCAGAGAGGAAAACCCCAAACTCAAATTACCAGCAAAATAGGGATTTTTATTTATACCTGTAAACCACGCTAAGATTGTTCCTTTTATATTTAATGTTTGAGCAGCTGGTAACGTTTTCTATGAGGCCACCATGAGATTTTTATTCCTGACTCTTTCCCTGTGCAGCATCTTCGTGGAAGCTGCAAGCCAAGGCATCAGCCCAGGTATGTTTATACGTTACCACACATTTCAGCCTCTCAAATGTACTAATCCCCATAGTTGACAGCACTTATGTTGCAATGACCTGCAGTCATCTGATCAACTTTCTGAATACTTACTAGCTATAATCAAATATATTCTCATCTCTTATTTGAACAAATCAAACAGAAATTGAATACATTTTTTTTATGAACACTAGCAATATGTTCTCTTCTCTGATAATTTTGACATTAAAATTCCATTTTAATAATCCCATCCTTCAGGCTTTGCAGACTCTTAAGGTATTAAAGCAAAAATTATCCTAAGCAGTTAGATTATAATGTATTTAAAGATTAGACATTTCATGTTGAATATTAACTGCTCCACTTCCCAGGGAAAAAAAATGATGCAGGGTTTTTTTTCCTCATATAATTTATACATTTTTGATAGGTTGACTATACAAAGTTCAAACCTTTTATGAAAAAATACTACAAAATGCACTCAAAGTTTTGTATTGTATTAAAAAGCTGTATATAAAGGTATGAGAAAACATTTTTGCTGACATCATTAACATATTTTGATCCTTCAGAAATAGGCAAAATGGCTTTTCAACCTCAATGAAGCCTATCAGGCTTCAGAGATAAGATAATAAAATATTTGCAGTCTAAGAAACTTTTATTTACATATCATAAAAGATAGGTCACACATTTGGACTTAAGGTTTCATAATTATATAAAATGAAAAAGCATTCGTAAATTACTCTGAAACAATGCATATTATACAAAAAAAAAATAACTTTTACCCTGACTCATAAGTATTTCAGGTATTTGTCTAAACCATGACAATTCTTTATGAACACTGCCCATCCCTGCAAGTGTCCAAGGCCAGGTTTGATGGAGATCTGAGCAACCTGGGAGGTGCTCCTGCCTGTGGCAGGGGGTGGAACTTGATGGGTTTTAAGGTCCCTTCCAATCCAAATCGTTCTGGAATTTTATGAAATTCAGCTCAAACACGGGTCTGAATTCAGAATAATCATTCAGCCACAGCTCCTGACATGGACATTGTCCCCTCACCACTTGCTGAGCAAAACTTCCTCTACACTGAGTAAAATCTCCGGCTTTAAGCTCACCCACTGCCTTATTCTGAAATAGCTTCACCTGCAGAGAGAAAAAAAAACAAGTTTTCTTCTTAGAGTTTTTACTTCTGAGTAGAAACTTGCAGCATGGCTAAAAATCAACCCTGCAAGTTCCCCCAGCGGCAGAGGGACCTGTGGAGCCCCTCCAGGGCTTCCCCTCCTCCAGGCAGCAGCACAGGGTGTTTCTCCTCTCTTTGTATAAACAGGGGGAAAACCCTGTGGTCCAAAGGAATTTTTTTTTCCATTGGTGGGTAAACAACATCAGAGACAGCCTTTGTTTCCACCCTGTGTGACACCATAAATACACACCCTTTCCTGTGCTATTACTTCTTCATTTTTTAACAATGTGCTTGTGCTATTAGAAGTGTATTTTGGGTTATTTCTGTGGAACATTTCACATCTTTTCTCTTTGTCCTTTTGCCTTGCCCTTCAATTTTGACCGTGATGGATCTAAGCATACTTAGGACATTAAGGGCAAACTAAATTGTTGTTTATACAGTTAAATGTAAAAAGCATAATGGTAGGGTAGTGTCTGTGCTCTGGAAAATAAGTACACTTGTCTGATTTTTATTACATATCTTCTCTCCTGATGTGTACTGAGTAAATTGTGGGGTCTCTGCCGAAAATGCAACATGAAAGTTTAATTCATCTGCAGGATCTGTCAACCTGAGCATGCACTGAGCAACTGAAAACAAAGAGATTATACTTGTGCTTTAGGAGAGACACTCCAAGAATGCCTTCATGAGCCCTGTGCCAGCACAGGGCTGGTAAACACAGGTGAGTGATGGGCATGAGTGATCTCCTTCATCAGCAGCCTGGACCTGGCATCAGCATCTGCCCTGGCTCTGCAGGCAGCTCCTGGGGCACTGGCACCCTGAGCGAGGAGCTGAGAGAGAATCCCAGCCTGGTTTGGGTTGAGAGGGACCTTAAAACCACCCCCTTCCATGGGAAATGACATCTCCCACTCTCCCAGGTTGCTCCAAGACTGTCCAGCCTGGCCTTGGACAATTCCAGGGATGGAGGAGCCCCAGCTCCTCTGGGCACCCTGTGCTGGTGCCTTATCACCCTCACAGTCAGGAATTCCCCTCTAATATCTCATCTAAACTCTGCTTAAAGCCTGCCCTCCCTTGTCCAAGTCTTCCTTGACTTCTGGAAATTTTCCTACAGGAATTCCTGTGAAATCTGGAGGCAAGAACCCAGGGCAGGGCGTTTTCCAAGCAATGCACACAAGTCTGGTGGCCTGTGCGTGCAAGGGCTGCTAATCCATCCCCAGCTCCCCGAACTCACACACACACATGCACTGCTCTGCCTGCCCAGATGTTTTCTGATTAATAATGAGGTCGCCCCCAAAGCCAAAAACACGGCCCTGTAGCTCTCCAACACTCTTGGAAAGCCACGGAGTGTTTAAGGGGGATGAAAATTTTAAATACAACATAAGTATAAAACACAATAAATCAAATGAATTTGTTTAGATGAAAAGCACTTTTTTGTTTTTGTCAGCACAGCAACTGTATATTCCACAATTATTGTAATGTTTTCTGACATGAAACTGCTGTATCTGACCCAGGACTGTGGTTACACCCCTTCTTGCTTTACAGGAAGGTTCTTAAGAAAATATCTGTGTTTTAACATTTCCAAGGCTAAATTAGAAAACAAATAATATGAAATTGGAAAGGGATAGTACACACCGTTACTGTATCTGTTCCTTGGTCACTCTGCCCCCCTAAAAAGCATGGAGAAATGAGTGGAAAAAAGCTCAATTCTTTGAACTTCTGCCTTGAAAATGATGGGCAAAGCTGCAGAGACAACTGAAATGCATGACCCTAAACAAATCAGAAGAGGGACATGACTGTGTCATAGTCCTGCTTCTGCTTTGAAAATCTCTTGGCATCACCCTTGTGACAATTCCACTCTCCTGCTTTTGCTTTGTGACTTTATCTTTAACCACAAACATCTTCAAGAAGTCTAAAGCCCAGCACCAAACAGCTGAGGGTGGCTCCTACCTTAATTTTATGGAGTCCTTAAAGGCAGAGACCTGGAAAGGGAGATGCCAACAGAGACCCAGGGCTGGTCCTACCCCAGCACGGGCTGGGGACCACAGAGCCATGGGAAGAGCAGCTCTTTTTCCAGGCTCATGCAGCACCACCTATGGACAAAAAGACTGCATTTCTCGGGAGTATTTGGGAATGGCAGAGCCTCCCAGCCTTGCTCCTGCAGCATCGTGCTGCTGTTCCCGCTGCCTGGAGCGCTCAGGGAGCAGCAGGGCTGGAGGCACACTGCATCTCTTTGATTTAATCCAGAAAGAAATCTTGGGAAACCAAAGAAGGTGAACGAGAGAGAGCATCACAAGGATCAAAGACCCAGAAAACCGAGTTTTGCCTAAAAAGTCAGGCAATTCCCAAGGCCTCTTTGCCCATAACCAGGTGCTTCAATAAACAGTTTAATTTGGGGGTTTTCTGCTGTGATTCTGTTCCATAACACACAGACATGAAATTGGAAATCCCACTATTGCTGAGAAATAACACCCAGAGTGGCTTTCCCAGCTCCTTCTGCCAGTCTCAGGCTCTGTGTGGTGTCGGAAGCCTGCAGAACCCCAGTGCTGCAATCTGGGATTTGCCATGATAAATGGATCTGGAATAGGGCTGCCTGCAAGAATTTAAAGGTTTGGGGTTTTTTTAAAACTGTGTTTCTCTGCTTACAGAGGGAATCTTGAAAATGTGAAGTGTATCACACAGGGACTGACTGGTATCTCCCAGTTTCCAGAGAGCATGGAATGAATTGTGCCTTGGGGTATGAGGCGTCCCTTAGTTCTCCTTAGTGCTGAACCTAAAAGTGACAACTATCAGCACTGTGAGAAGTGAAAATGAGAGTACAGAAAATAACAACTAAAAAAAAAAATTAATTTTCATATTGATAGGGCATCTGTTTTACAGAATATATTTTCATTTGTATTTCAGAAGAAAAATTTAGGGAAGAAACCCACGAAACCTCCCCAGACACACACAAAAAAAAAACTATGCCTGAGATGGAAATAAAGTCCTAGATACTTTTTGCAGAATTTAGATGTGGTTTGATATGGAGCTTATACAAAAGAATGCCTCTTGAACTGAAATATTCTTGATGGACCTTTGTTCTACTGGCTGCTTTCCTAATTTGATTAATTGTAGAAGTTTGGATGAGTGCAAACTTAGAACATTTGGGGTTTTAAATGCAGGATTTTCTGTTGCACTTTATGCCAGTGAGTGATAATGACATATCTTGAACTTCAAAGGTGTCTAAGCAATTAGAGATTCTCTGCAAGAGAAAATGCAGAGACGAAAAAGTAAAAAAAATCCCTGTATTTGAAGAATATTCCACAAATGCTGAATATTAAGCACGTTTTGAGAATATTTGCGTAGCACTAAGTGCACAGCTTGCTTTAAAATGATGAATAATTTGACTTTTCAGGATAGAAAGCAGTGCCGTGAGTCTCCTCTTGAGCCCATCTTTTATTTGTACAGCCCTATAACACCATGATTTCATGCTACATGTGTTGCTTGTTATATATCCTAAAAATTCAATTTTCTCATCCCAGAAGGAAGGAGCTATAAGTGAAAGCAGTCATTTGATCATAAAGTGTTGTCAACGTGAAGGAAACCGCTTCTGAACGCTCTGCCACCACCCTTATTTGTGGCAATCATGCAAATCACTGCAAACTGGCCTGAAACCTGAGTTCCTTTGGGTTTGAGTGGGGCTACAGCAATGGTGGGCACAAAAGGAAGGAGAAACAGCATCTGATAAATGTTCCTGTGAACATTTATCCCTGCCAAGACAGGAAAAAGTGCACAAGTGGTGTTGCACCTACAGTGCTGGGATATATGAGTCTCTGAAATGGTGATCTCTATCTCAAAAACTATTTAAGCAGCCTCTGATAGGGCAGCCAGTGTGGTTATAAGGCTTTCTTTCCCAGAGTGATAGAGCACAGTAAAATACCTTTTAAAACACAGTGGATGTTATTGCTGACCAGATTCTGACTCCAGGGAATTTATTGCGCTCTATCTTTGCACGAGTTCTCCATTCTTCTCTACTTTTCCTTGTTAACGTGTTTGTCAGCCACAAAAGGGATTGTATTTTTTCCTTTTCATGAATAAGGTTCCCAGAATCTGAGGGGTGCAGCTGAAGGATGGTGGCAAACATCTAAAACTTTCATTGCCAGCAGCTCATCAGTAAATGGCACTGTTTGAAATTGCTGTAGGGCTTAGGAGTTCTATATTTGGGTTGCTTTTCCCAATTCTCTAGAGTAAAAAGATTTTTTTTATCATTATTTGAAATAAACCTCTGATAGCATTGCAATTCCCTTTTTAAAAAAAAAAAAAAAAAAAAACATGGAAAATAACTCCATCAAATGCTGGTGGAATAAGAGCTGGCCCTGGTCCAACGCAGCCATGCAAGGCCACTTCAAACCAGTCCCGAGTCCTCACTCCCTCCTCCTCCAGAGAGGCACTGGTGTGACAGGCTGACCTCCCCTACCTAAGATTGGATATATTGATCCAGAAACTGCTCTTACCCACTGTGACTGCTCCTGAGATTTTTGTGGTCATGTTATTACTGCTGCGAATTGAACTTTTGTCTCTCGGGCAGCGTCTCCAGAACCCTTTGGCACGCGGGGCGATTCCAGCGACCCGGAATGTCTCATGTACAGAGGCAAATATCAGACCATGATCTGTAATTAACAGGACTGAATTCTTAGTGACTTAAACACCCAGAGCACTCGCATCAACTGCAGCACTAAAAGAAAAAGTTGTGTTACAGACTGGCCTTTACTGTTGCTAATTTTGTGACAGAATTGTAAGGGAAAACTTTACAAGAATCTCTCCATCCCTACTTGTCTACTTTAAAATGCTTTTAAATAGAGAGAAAAATTACGTGCACAGCACGTTTTCAAGATTTTTGTTTTGCTCTTAAAAGAAAGACTCCCAAACAATTTTATCAAATGCTCTGCTGCCCCTGGAAAGCCACGGGGTACATGCTCAACACAGCCCCGGACACACAGAGCCTCAATGCTGCAGTGCTTCTGCTGGAGTCAGGGATGCTGATGGCAGGGGTTAAGCCAAGCAGTCGTTTGAGCCTTGTTGGGATCAGGATCCTGCCTGCAAGTGTTATCACAAGCACTTCTGAGCAGTTCTTTTGACTTCGGGGTAAGTGATGCACGATAATGGCAGCAAACGTTTGCTTTACAAAGATAAGACTATGATCTAAATTCTCTCCTTGGTGTACCATTGTAAAGGGTGTTTTTAGCTGTAGCAGCTCAGCCCAAGCTGATTAAGAGACCAATTACACACATTTACCTTCCCCAGGACGCTGCTGCAGCCAGTGGAGATGCAGTGTGCAGAGCCATTTGAAT
>VXBI01005351.1:29509-74400 GCA_013397375.1 Toxostoma redivivum
AAAAAAAAAAAAAAAAAGATACCATTATAACTGCAAGGAAGAGCCTGAAGGCAACATTTCAACCATAACAGGACGGCTCGCAGAAATTAATAACAATTTCCCATTTACAAGCTTTTGCTTTGTGTCTGCAATAGAACCATTCCCAAGGTACAAGTGGTTACAGATGATAATTACCTTGACAGGTGCTGTATTAAATTCCTCATTTCTTCCCATTTCTCCCATGTTTGTAGCAGGAAGCATCAGATTAATGTAACAAAACTGGTGCTGACTGCACCTTTTTTTTCCCTGCTGAGTGTGTTTGTTCTCTCACCTTAAATCCTGGCTCTCCCCAAGCCGCCTGGTTTCTTATTCCATACCTCTCTGCAAGAGTTTACAGGCTTCATATATAAATTACAATTCCCCTTTATTAATCTAATTGATCGTTTGGTTCCAAATGCATATGCAAGATCTTTTGAAACCTTTTAGACCCCTGTGGTTCAATATCAATCTCAAAATATTAAAAGCATCTTGTGGAAAATTAGAAAGCAGATGAGACACTTTGGGACTGGAGATGCTGTAGAAGCTGAAACTTTTAAAGCAGCATTGACACAATTATTGAATGCTGTCATTGCTCAAAAGGGCTTTTTATTTTATTGGTTCTTCTGTAATTGTTTTGTACTTTTACTCTATCTGTGCTGTGCAGCTGCCAGGAATTCAACTTTAATGAGCAGCAACATTTAGCTGCAATCAAACAAAGCCCTACACCTTGAGGTTTTGTTCCATTCTTTTTCATGTTCATTTACCAGGCCAGATATTTTGTGGCTTGGAATTTACAGAACGTTTTGGTTTGAAAGGGACCTTCAAGCCCATTTAGTTCCAGCCCCTTGCCATGGGCAGGGACACCTTCCCCTGGATCCCTGGATCAAGCTCTTGCTCCAAGCCCTATAAAACCTGGCCCTGAACACTTTCCAGGGATGGAAAACTTCTTGGATTGTTTTACTCATCTAAGAACAAAATATTTTAGGAGTACACGTTCTCATTTCCAATTGATGAAAAAAAAAAAAAACAACTTGAAAAATTGAACTTTCAAAAATGGAAAACAACTCTTTCCACATGGATTGTTTTACTAACTTCTATTTCCTTGCACAACCTTTCCCCTAGATTTGGTGTATTTCAGGGAAGGGGTATTTCCCATGGTGACTTTGGAGTTTTTGGGAAGCCAAAAAGAGACAACTTCATTCAGGAAACTACAGCATGCAGAGCCGTGACTGCAGGTGGCATGATTGTTCCAATTGAATTAATATAACAAACACTGCTATTCTCATTCCTGGCAAGGACAGCGACTGATCCCTCAAAAAACCTAAAGGAAAGATATTCCTGTTCTTATATCTCATCAGAGCACACAATGGAAAGGAGCTGAAAGGAATCAAAACAACCAAGCTGCCCTTTCTCATGGAGGAAAAAATAAACCTTGATTGGTATCAACAGAGTAAGAGATGGTTGTTGAATTCAAAACACCTTTTTAGGGTCTTCCTGAAATATTCACTGTTATGATTTTTAAATTCTTGTGGAGCACCTCAAAAAACCTTTGGGAAAAAGGGGTAACAGTCTAATTGGTCTTATTTAAAACTTTCAATCAAATTTAGAGGTAGATTTTAAATATTTAATTTTTTTTCAGTGGAGTGAGGTAGCTTAAAATACATAAAAATACTAAACATAATTTTGCAAGTGAGTTATTAGGAAATTCAAGTAAAATAAGTCTGGAAGCAACATTTTTTCCTTAACTCTTTGCCTAAAGATTTCCATGGTAACCACGGTAAAAAAACCCACCACAAATAATCAAGGGAATCTCAACAAAAGGTCTCAAATAACAATTATAAAAAAATAAAACTATGCATACCATTTGTTGCATTTCACCCAGACACTTAAGTATTTTCTTTTATATATGACTGTATCCCAAATGTGCTGGGTTTAAAAGTGGAGAACATTGGGCAGGAGACCCCAGTGAGTGCAGTGGAAAATAATAATGAAAGAACTCTTGCCCAGGAGCAGGAAAAGTTACTCAGGTGAGTATTATGTATACTGACAATCAGTAGAAGGAGAATAAGTCAGTCAAAATAAAGAAATTAGGAAAACTAAAGAAAAAATATTCAGAAGCTCAAACAATTCAGAGATTAAAGTAAATTGTGAGACTTTGCACCATTTATTTCAACAATTTCTTTACTACTTTTCTCAAAACTATTTCTTGTTTCAGGGAACTTAGTCATGCAACTAAATCTGTCTCTTTCTTTGTAACTCCCTCAGTGTGGAAATGGCTTACATAAATCTAATTCTCCATCACCAGGCTCTCCAAAAAAGCTGCCATGAAACCTGTCATTCTTCAATCCTCAGATATGGAGCTTCTCCAGTAAAAAGTAAGACTCATAGGAATAGAGAAGAACTGGGAATATTCACCAGCAGATGAGCTGGAAGATGGAAAATGCAAGGATCAGCAGGAAAACATTTCTGTGAAGGCCAGAGCTGTCTGTCTTTACCTAATTTAGAGTTAGTCTGGGAAAAGGAAAAGGCTACCTGACCACATAGTCCTAATTCAGCCAGGGAAAAGCAGTCAAAGGAAACTCATCAGCCTGGCACAACTGTAAAGAAAAAGAAATAAGAGTGTTTTTACATGTGTAAAATACAACTTACAAGTCTACTCATCTCAATGTAAAACTGTAAAAAAGACAAATTGTGATCTTTTGAGAAATCCAGCTTTCAGAACTCTGATTTTACCAGTTCTCTGCTTCAGCTCAATAAAGAATTAATGGAGGAAAAATATTTACCATGACCTTTTTTCACCAATAACAATGCTTTTCAACCTACACTCAAAATCTCTTCCTTCCTCACACCTGAGATCTACATCTTCTCCCCATTCTCTAATGTAATATTGTCCTTTATTTACAGAATCATTAAGGTTGGAAAAGGCCTCCAAGATCATCAGGTTTGACTGCTAAACACCCAAGTCATGCCTGAAGTTTCCTCCTTGCACATTCACTGGCCACACCAGCTGTGGTTTCATTAACTCCACACTGTTAATTGGCAACTGCCCTGCTCAGTTGACTCTGGGTTGGCTCAGCCATCTGTTAGCCCATCACCATAATACACCTAACACACCCCATTTTTTTTCCATTTGAGACCTCCAGCCCAGAAAAGTCCACCAAAACTCCCTTGCCTTCCCTAGAAGTCCAGAGGTGAGCAGCAGCAGAGGCTGTCACTTCAGCAGGGATTAATGAGCTATTGATAACAGCTCCCCCTCAAAACTCCTTGCAAGGAGTTTGGATAAAATCACAGCTGGATAACAGCATAAACATTCCCAATAAATCCTGACTCAGTGTCACTCTGCAGCAAGCCACAGCATCACTCACCTGTAAATCAATAATGAAGGTGTAAGATGGATATAAATTGACCACTAAAGAGTGCAGAGAAGCCAGGAGCTACTCCTAAATTTGTTTTTCCTCCCCTACCATCTCTGGACAAGGCTCACTTCCTGTTCTCCAGCCATCTTTTGGGATCTCACTGTCTGCAAATCTGGATCTCCACCTTGCTCTCAGTATCTCCAGTCAATTACAATCAGAAAAGACTCATATTCTTCCATTTGCTCCTACTTGTCAACATTATGGTCTAAGCAAAGGTCATAACGCTCCAATATCCAAAATCCAGTTAATTGATTCCCTCTGGGTATCAGATCCCTACAGCACTGCAGTTATTGCTGCATCAATCATATTGCTATTCATACCAAAGAATTAGAGGGATGTCCAAAACACTGAAATCTCTTACTCCTCCTGTCCTCAGCTTCTCCTCCGGCCATTTCTAAGCACTCCAATTGTCTTGATAACACATATGAAATTCAATTTCCCTCATAGGATTTGATTGTGCCTATAAATCTGAGCCTGGCCTCTGACCAGATCCCCAAAATGTTCCAGCTTCCAAATTCCTCCCAAAATTCCTGCCAAACTCTCAGCTACTGCATCCATATCCTAACAAAATAGCATCTTGCCACCTTGGTTAGGGATCAGAGTACCCAAGAACAACTGATAGCTCACATCAAATATTTCTACATTGCTCCCATTTTCTGTGGCCATGTAAAACATTTCTACAACTTTAATTTCATGTCCAAATATATCACCTTTAATATTTTTTTTCCCAGAGGGACTAACAAAGGTATGAGATTCCTAACCATAGGAGTTTTAGGTTTTTTCAATAAATAATAAATCCATTCAAATAATGAGGTTCTTTCAAAACAGAGCCTCAGATCCAGTTACCTGCCCAAGCAACTGCTGCAAGTTTGTTACTCACAAAAAATTCATTAAAGCACAAAACCAAAATGAAGTCCTTTAGCATTATCTTAGACCTGAAAAAAATAGCTTTGAATGAGATTATACATTCAAATATAAACCAGGATCAATACAGTAATTTTGCTGATGAATTTCTGTGGTCAAATATAACAGCAATAAACTCTCACTGAGTTTGAGAGATGGAGGCCTGTGGTTGGAGAGCTGCATCTTCAGCAGTGGTAAGTTGAAGGACCCAGCCTCTCCATCAGCAGTCCCTGACATTGATCTGCTTCTACTTAGAGATATTTGTTCTCACTCTTAAGGTGATTTTATTTCTAATGGCACAGTATTACCAAGAACTGTCCCACTAGAAGGAAATTGCTGAAAACCTGGGCTCTACAAAGGAACCAGATACAGCCAGGGAGACATGAGTTACCTTGGGAACACCTGTGGCAATCCTGATCTACCACAAAACAGGAAAATTAAAGATATCAGCATCCTTCCTGGGAGATTTTTCAGCAGCTCAGGTTTGAAAGGGGAGGATCAGTTACCAACAAGCCTTTTGTGGAGCCCAGTGGAAGCATTAAATAAATGGTAAAACATGGTTAAAATGGCAACTAATTCAACTTTAGGCTGAGGTCAGAGGTGCCCAATCCACAGACAGAGAAGGGACTAATGCCTGTTGTTTCTGTCATGTCTTTTACACCCACACTCATCTTTCAACTGTTTGCAAAGTTGATAAAAAATTTTGCTGCAGAAAATTTGTTTTCTGAAAAAAACCCGAGCCCAGCGATCATGGAATTTTGTAATTGAAATGTTTTCTAATCACCTGGAATCAAGTATGTCAAGGAACTTTCTTTGACTAATTAGGGGTGCTCTTCAAGATGGGATTTGCTTCCTTACCCCGAGCACAGCAATAGCATCAATAAATAATATTAATTGCAGGGTGGATCCGACTCCAGCTCTTTTATTGCTGAGGAACTCTAACAACAAATAATGCCAGAACATCTATCAAAGAGAAAGCCACACGAGTTCACCGAACCGTCCTGTGTGCATTTATCTAAAATAAAAATTGTATGTAAATGCGTATGCAAATTAGGTGTGGCCCTCAAGCTCCTGGAAAATTGCCAAAAAAGCCTTCGGTGTTGCAAAGTTGAGCATCCTATCTACCATATGGTGGTACCTATCAATCTCAGAAGGGAAAGATACCAGCTCCTCATACAGATGGCACCCATCACAGTACCTGTAAAAAGTTTGGGGATTCAGAGATGAAAATGAAGAGTTTTCAATGTTATGGAAAACATTTGGAGTTCTAAGCAGAACTCAATAATTAATATTATAGCAATATGATATAAAAGGTATTAGTAAGCTATAGCTAACCTAAAATTCTTCTAGAAGGATTTATTAACCAATGATAGAAAATTAAAATATTTCCATAGACTTTTCTTTATGAGTGAGTGCATTTAACTGGGACAGAATAGTTTCAATGACCTCATAGAAACACAGAATGGTTTGGGTTGAAAGGAACCTTAAAGATCATGGGCAGGGACACCTTTCACCATCCCAGGCTGCTCCAAGCCCTTTCCAGCCTAGCCTGGGACATCTCCAGGGACAGGGCTGCTTCTCTGTGACAAGGCCTCCCCACATATCACTACCTTAACAGGGAAGAATTTTTTCCTAGATTGAATCTTGAATCTGAACCCATTGCCCCTGGTCCTGACATGAGTTCCTGGTTCCTCTTGACTTCCCTGTAGGCTCACTTCCATACAACTACAGGACTGAGTCAGATCAGATCTCCAGTGTCCCCTGCTGATTGCTCTTTGATTTTCATTAATAGTGCCAAGTCTCCAAACAAGCAAACTGGATTTTTTCTGAGAAAAAGAACCCAATTTCTGAAGCATTTATTGGCTTCAGCATCATGGTTTGTATGACTGGGGTCCCACTGCCCCATGCTATGATTGATGAACGTGCCCCCAGCAGCACCAGAGGACCTGGAAAATCATTCAGAGCTCGTTTTGCACATGGTTGCTGCAAAGTATCTCAACTCTTCTCACTAGTTTGGGGGCTTTCACTTCTCTGAAACAGAGTTTGGAGAGGCAATTTTCACTTTTGCTATTGAGCACCCATGCCAAAGAACATTCCCGTTCTCCCATGCATACCATTAGCACAGTGTACATCTGAAAAAATGTATTTATATATCTCAGAATGTGAAGTGATGTGTAATTAGGAGTTTAGATGAGAATTTATCGTGGGGAAGCAGGGCCTGGGAGTTGTATCATCTGTCGGGTGCAGCGCTCGCACGGCTCCGCGAGGAAGTCGCACGAACACCGCACGGCACTTTCCCTATTTATAAAGCACCCACAACTTCTCTGCTCGGCTGCAAGGCCCACTCAGCCAAGCTGTGGCAATATTTCATAATGAACAACTCATTTGCAGGATTTTGACTCGTTGTCTGTTTACATGTTGCTGGTTAATGGCAGCGTGTTTATTCCTGTTTATTCCCCTCAAGCGAACCACGCTCTGGAGCAGGTGGGAGTTTCCCTTGCTCTGGGCAGAGCATGGATCTTATGATTTGGCCCAGTGGGAGGTGAGGGTGCCCAGAAAGATTTCCTGGAGTCCCAGGAATGGAAAACAGTTAACGTTGCGTTGACAATGTGCCTGAGTTTGATACATTGCCAAACAAGATGTATAGATTTTGTGTACTGTTGCCTGTAATCAACCTACTGTGGTATAATTAAGGGACTGGTTTAGTTCAGATATAAGAAATGAACTCTCCTTCTCAAATGTAAAATTGGTCAAGGGGTTGGTTGGCTTTTTGATTTTACTCTAGTTTATTTTCTTGCGAATGAAGAGAGCATTTGTAATTTCTGTTCTTTCTGTTGTAAATTGTGCAGCACCGAAAGTTAAAAAATATCTGGCAAGAACGCATTGCATATTGCACTCCCCATGATTAGTACAGGTCCATTGGTAGAATGAAATCAGCTCAAACAATGGGAAAAAATAAATCATTACTGGGTACATGAGATCTGAGATGGAAAAGGCACTAATGGTTGTTAAATGAGGTATATTGCAGAGAAGGATTATATTTTGAATGGTGTTAAAATTGCTTTGGGAGTGAATATTCCAATATTATTATTTGTGTACTTGAACTCTGACGTGATGGGGTTGTACTTCTGTAAAGAGTTCATGAGAACTAGAAATAGATTATCAATGTCTTTTCTTTTTCCTTTTACATTCTGAATAACAAGACAATAAACCACAGTTACAGTGTATGAGCTGCAGCTTTATCTACTTCTCTCTATGAGCCAATCAAGTCAGAAATGTTCTTAGGGTTTTTTTCATAAAAACACCTTTTTGTGTCAATGACAAAAGATTTCATAAAAATTTATTGATCCCCAAATATAAGAGAAATGCGTCTCAGATCGAGCTGGGATTTGGGGAGAGAGGAAGGAACTCAGAGAGAAAGATCTTCCAAAGCATAATGTAAATATTTACTAAATACTTACAAGAACAAGCTGGCGTGGTAGTGACCTAAAATGTTCATGGCAGCTACATGAAGCTACAGAATTTGGGTTTTGATGATCCTTGTGGATCCCTCCCAGCTCAGGATATTCTATCAATCTTCCATTCTACGGGTCTGTTTTAATGATGCTTTCTAGTAAATCCTCATGGCCACTGTGTGGGGGCAGAATCCCAACCTCTGGCTCTTGCCATCAGTGCCACATCCTTCTCTGCCCAGGGGCTCCTGACACACAACTCCATCCAGAAGATGTTGCAGGAGACATCACTCACTTCCTCTCCTGTCTCTTCTTCCTGCTGTTATTTGGGGGAGATTTTTTTTCCACTCTCACCTTTCCAGTTAAGAAATTATTTCTAAAATGTGGTGCTTTACTCAGATGTAAATCTCAGTTTTGGTACTGTGCCATTGTTGAAGGCAAGCTGGCAGACAGTCAGATTGTTTTCAGTAAGTTATACTGCATTCAAAGTTAAAATGGGACCATTTATCCATGTTTGTATTTCTGGGATCATGGTTTGTAGAAACAATTCGTTCCAGGAATGGAACTTTTGTTATCATTTTCATAGGAGCATTTGGCAGGATAGGCCCATGAATCTAAAAAAAAAAAAAAAGAACTTTGAAAAAAAGCTGAAGAAATCCTACTGTGCCTTTTAAATTCTCCCATCTCTGAGTTATCAGTAATTACAGTGAATGCTGCCCTCAAAATTTGAGGAAATAGATCTTTTCCTTTGAGATCTACCTCTTCTTTTAGTACAGCTTCTCTCACACACAGGTATCAGTGAAGATTGCCTGAAATGTTTGTGTGGTTTAAATCTTTTTTGAATACCAGTAGTGGGGGGAGGATATAGAACCAGGCTGAGCTCAGTTAATGTTTGATGGATCCACCCTGAATGAGGGCAGCCAGCAGCTCTGAAAGGCTTCAATTGGTGTATTAAGACCGGGGAAAGGATGTAATTTATCTCAGATCACAGGCTGTAAAATCACTCAGAATTCAAACTTGCTTGCAAACAGGGTCCTTTTCATTTGCCTATCAGCTAAAAGATGTTGTTTTGTTGTCCCCCCCTCCCCGAGTAGAGTGGATGAAGTTTTTTCTCTAATTACTAATACATTTCACACAAAAGAAATAAAAATTCTGGGAAGTAATCTAATCACAAATGCAGATCTCATCTGATAAAAAGGACCACAAGAAGGAGATTTTTTTTCCAATATTTGTTTGAAATGAAATGTGCTCCAGAAATGACGCAGTTTGTTTTGACGCTTTCAAAGTGGAGCTGCTGGGGGTTTATTTTTGAAGTGGAATTTGAAAAGAAACCGATTCAGAGTGGATTAAAATGTTAAAAAACTCAAAACTAATCTAAACATTTCACCTTGGTCAGCTATATCAGCTGACTTCAGGTTTTAATAACAAAAAAAAATCTCAGCAATTTTTACTGATTTTTTTTTCCATTTTATTCCCTATTGATTCCTATTTAAATTGAACCTTCTCAGGTTTCTGCTATTTTTTGTAGTCTCACCTGATACAGAACAAATTAATTATTTTCCCAGCTCTATCATGGATTAATGAGCTCATAAATGAATAAACTGCAGTAAATCCACAGACTCTCTTTCTTCTTTTAGCCAGATTTCACAACTTCACCTGTTAATCATCTGTATTAAAGGTGCTATATATTTGATTTCTTTTGGACTAGAAAGTTTTATTCCCAATTAAATTTTTCTGGAATTTCAATGGTAAAGTCACCTGATATCCTGAAAACATTCAGTACAAACTTCGAGGTCTGTTAACTTTCTTTTGATGCATTATTTACACCACAAAAATGGCTGATTTTCCCTTGCACTGAAGGCTCTGTCACGTAATTTTTGAACATTGATAGAAAAAGGAGATGATTTTACAGAGAAGTTTTGTGTCACTGTTTCTCATCAGTTATATTTCTGTGCAATTTAATGCAATCAACAGATTTTGAAAAGTTGCTTTCAATATTATGTAGCACCCTGTAATTTTTAACATAAACCTCTGTGGACCCAGGATAATTTCTAATATATCCCACCACTAACCCTTCCAGCTGCTACAGGATCCATTGATTGCTGGTGTGCCACACTTTGTTTTGTGTTTTTTAGCCAATTTTAAATCCATTAAACTCAACTTTCCACTTATTCTGTGGCTCCACATCTTAACATTAACCTCTCCTAGGAAACCCTGTCAAAGGATGTCTGAAAATGTAAGTATAGGATGTCTGTTCCACTGCCTTGTCTCTCCTGGCAGAAATAATAATAATAAAGGATTCCAGTGGATCTGTCAGACCTGAGGACTTTCCCTCCCCCCAAAATTAAATTTGCCTTCTCTAATCACGCAGAGCTTGTCCCAGTGTACCTTTCATTTGATTCCTTAAAATATTAACCAGGACATTCTCCACAGTTTATGCCAGTGATATGTTCTTTCCCCATATGTCCCTGGACCAATTTTAAATAATTCCTTTATTAAATTTCACCAGCCTTCAAGGATCTGAAATTTCTAATAGAGCCTCCAATTTCTCTTCTTACTTCCTTTGGCCCTCTTGAATATATTTTGTCTGATTCTGATGTTTATCATTATTTTTTAAAGCCTCTAATCTTTTGATAGCTGATTTGAATGATATCTGGTTGCTTTCTTATTCCTCATTTTCAAGCTCTGAAATCTAGTGTCAGATTTAGTCAAATGAAGGGGGCAGAAATTGTCTCAGGTAATTTGACTTCTTTTGTTTCTTCTCTTAACTATTTCTGAGAATGCTCTGGGTCTTGACCAATGCAACAATTACTGTCAACCTTGAATATATTTAAGAGGTTTTGAAGAATATTTTTAGTCTAAATTTGATTTATGGGTTTAGAGTTATGCCCACTAACCTTGCAGGAGTTCAGGTTCTGCCAGTTCTTCCACCTTAAACCAGTGCTGCTGCTGTAACTTAGCTGTGAAAACCAGCCACAGGCTAAAATTAGGCACTGAAAGTTCCCTCCAAAGACTTTTTGTTTGGGGTTTTTAAGAGTTTACATTAAAAACAAGGAGGCTTTTTTTAGCACGTGCTTAATTTGAAAAGGATAATAACAAAAAAAAAAAATCATAGAGGACTTTTGCAGACTATTAGTCCATAATGTGGACCAGACTCTGTGTGTGTGTGTGTGTCTTTTTAAATTATTAACTGCAATGGGAAATTATTAGAAACAAGAAACTGGCAGAAGTATTTTTTTTTTCAAATAATGGTTTAACAAGGATGGATTTTTTTTTTTTTAGAGACCAAACAGCCTTAAAACCACAGAGCAAGGACCCAAGAATCACCAGACTCATCTCATGCATGGGTTGAACAATGGTGTGAGGACAATGGCAGCTTCTTCAGCTGCATCCTTGGTCCTATAATGTCCCAAATTCCTACAGGTTGCATCACATAGAAGGGACACACAACCCAGGCTTGGACAGTTGTGCATCTGAATTTTACATCACGGTCCAAAGGAAATTTCATCCATTGTGGGTGCTTTCCATGACTTTCCTAAGATATGGGACAACTTTTCCACCTCAGACCTCTACTTTTAGATTTTTGATGACGTTTTTACGTAACAGTGACAAAAAGTGAGACAGGAACAAAACCATTTATGATTAAAAAGTGGAAGAATTCCAGGCCAGGTTGGATGGGGCTTGGATCAACCTCTAGTGGAAGATGTCCCTGCCCATGGTAGGGGGTTGGATGAGATGAGCCTGAAGGTATTTTCCAATAGAAACCACTCTGTGATTCTAAGATATTTTTTTTTAATCATTTTTTAAAGCACTCCAGAAAATTAAATCCATTCTTTTACCTCCATGTGCTTGTCATGTCTTCCCTGGTGCCATGAGCTGTGAATAGCAAACTTCACATAACAAAACAACCAAATCTTAGTTAGAATTTCACACCAGGCAACAACATGCTCTGACCCAAAATGCAATTGAGTAGCAGATTTAGGGGATCAGACCTCAGGAAAATCATCATCTCCTGACCCCTTATCTACAGCACACCAAAGTTTAGGGCAGCTCCTGAGAAAGGGAGCTCAAACCTCCAGCCCTGATGTCTCCATGAAAGAATCTGAGTGCTGGGACTGGCCCCCTCAAACCTCCTTCCTGAGCTTTCTACATCAAATAAAACACATTTATTAGGTGAGGGAGCTTGTTTAACAATCAGGTTACATTCACTCACAGTCACCTGGGAAGCATAGGTTGCAGCCCTTGATATAATAAATCATTATCAGGATTTTGCACACATTGGAACACATGGGATGCTTTGCCCCATGCTGTGTTTTATACTGAAAGACCTGAGCAGTTTGCATCTGGATCTAAATTGCCTGTAGGGTTTGTTTTTTTTTTTTTTCCCTGAATATTTGTAACTGCTGTTTCAAAGCATTTCTGACACGCAGCTCTCTCGTGAGCTGCTTGGGCAGCATCGAGATTTGCTTCCAAGCTGTTTAAAGGGTATGGTTTTATGAATGAGGACAAATAATATTAATATAGAAAGAAGACACAGATATAAAGATTTAGGCACTGAAAACTGGAGGTGATGCCATGGTGCTATAATCATTCAAACCTCAACATCACAGATTAGGTAAAACCAGATTTATATTAAAACCAAACCATTATTAATCTATAAATCTACTTCGATGTAAAATTCTCAAAACCACCTAAAACATCTTCAAGTCTCAATAAACTCTGGTCTTTTGAAAATATTAATAATATTCTAAATGTATTATTTAAAACACAGAGTAGACACGGTTATCACTTGCTGGGTGAATTTGGCCAAATAGCCCTCCATGTCACAGGTAGTTTAATTCAAAATAAGGGTTTCAATGAAAAGTGATAAAGAATAAGGGCTTTAATAAATGATAAAGAGTGACAGACAAGTTAGTATTCATTACATATTTAAAGTTAGTTTATAGCATTGGGAGGATTTGATTTCTTCTTTTACCTAGACAACCAGGATTTATAGCCATAAGGACATTCAGACTGCGTATTTTGTAAAATGTGCTGAATTCTACCATTTTTTGACACCCACTCCAAGTCTAGCCACAACATGTTTCTGTTCTAAGAAGAAGCACACCACACAACAGTGTTTCCAGAGAAATTTCAAGTAATAAAAGCTGTGCTCTTTAAAAGTGACCCAACAAGGTCCATGGAGGTCACAGACATCTGCCAACTTACCCACCTAAATGATATAAATTTACACATTGGAAAGTCCAAACAGTTGAAAGCAAATCTGTTGTTGCTGCAACACTGGGATCTGTTGTTAATAGGTATGACAAAGCAGTACTAGCATCCCAGCATTTTTTGTATTTCCACTTCAAACAGCAAATCCGACTGAATTTACCTAATACTTCAATAATCCAATTATAACACTTTACCAGCAGCAATCATCGTTGCCTAAGCCTCGGAGTCAGTTAAATGAGGGCTGTGTTGAGCTGCTCACCCAAGATGCATCGCAAACTGCGGCGAACGAGCTCCTCCGGGATCGTCAGGCTCGGCTTGCGTGAGGAGTGACTGGAAAGTCCTCACTTCAAACACAGGGCTGCCAAGCTGGTGGCAAATCCATGCTAAGCAGGGCACTGATGATGGGGGCAAGACACCAACCAACGTGGGAAAGCTCCCAGCCTTCAAATCGAACCAGAACACAACCGAATTCTCAGCCTATGCCACGGCAGAAATGGCACATCTTGGTGTAACTGCCAGAAACCGTTGATTTATCGAAGAAAACCCATTTATACAAAATACTGTGTGCTCTAAACACAAATTGCTGATATTTTTCAATTCTGGAGGATTTAGTGCCCATAAGTGTCGTTTCATTTCTCTTTTCACAGCCGTATCACTTCCTTTTACTCCCTTACCCCATAAATCTGCGCCCAGTGATGGTGGCTCTTGCATATCAGTCTAACACCCTTTTCCACCCTGAATGTGGTATTTATTTAATGGATCAAGGGAACTATCCTTCAAACAGAATGAGATATTCTATTCACAGCTAGAACGTTAATATGTCAGTAAAGTTACTTGCCTTCAAAGTAGGAGAAAATAAATCTCAAAGGCTTGGATTCGTACAGAGTTGTTAATGAGCAATGATGGTGTGATTTTTCAAGGATTACGTGATCGAGTCAATTCCTTAAATTTAGACAAGAGTTTCAGTTCATATTTTAGTAATTTCAGCAGAGACACCATATGCTGCCCAGGGAAGTTGGTGCCTCATTTCTGGAAGTGTTCAAGGCTTGGAGCAACCTGGTCTAGTGGCAGGTGTCCCTGCCCATGGCAAGGGTGGAATGAGATGAGCTTTAAGGTCACTTCCAACCCAAAAATTCTGATTCTATAAGATTATGATAAAAAAAAAAAAAACTTTCTCTGTCTCAAAATACACCCTGCTACTCAAGAAAGGCTCACAAATATGTGATGACTAGAAAAGCCTTGTGTCAGAGTTAGCCCTAAAAAGTAAAATTAAACCATATATTAAATATTATCCATAGAATAAATACTCCTCTACTTCCACAAACTGGCACCTTCTACTCAGATCTGAATTTTCTCAGAGGTTCAAGCCAATAATTGAGCTGGGTCCACCTTTTTTTTTCATACTTTTGAGAAATGTATGGTTAAATATCAACTGCAATTAATAGTGTTTTGAAAGATAGATTATTACTGTAATTTCTGCTGACATTTTGTGTGCAGTATGTTTTTCTTTACTAATTAAATACCGTGAACTGTTTTCTGAGGGTTAATAGATTTCACAAAATTTCCAATGTATAAATAAGTCAAATTCAGGATATTTATTTGTAGTTACATGGCAATGTAAACCAGAAGTGGGATAAAAGAGGTAGACTGGACAAAAAGAAACATAGATTTTATCTACTCCATGTTTGGCACTTGGCTGTGGAAAATATAATCCAGTCATAAATCTATGAACCAGCCCTGAATTTCTATTGCATTACTTTTAAAATAATTGCAGCATTTTCACATCCCCTAAAATGTGCCATAAATCCATAAAAATTATCCATATGTTATAGATCTAGGAATGAATTAATTACTTTTCACTGTACTGTAAAATACAGATAAAGAAACTCTACCCAGAAAGTTAAAAACGCCTTTAATAGATGCTTTTCCATATGCATAATAAGAAATTATTGCACTGATTATCTAAAAACTAAATTTATATTACAAACAGTTAAAAAGGGAATTTAAACAGATGCTTCTCTCTCTCTAGGAGCCTTTTTGGGTGCTAATATTTAGGAGCTGGTGGAGTACAAGTTACCTGTGCTGACAAACCTGGCTCAGGCTACACATGTTGAAAAGTCCAAATCTAGTGGTACTCATCTTCCAATAACAGAACTTTGATTAAGGGCTTAAATGCAACTAAAATGCAATGTAATTTTTTTTTCTCATTTTTTTAGGACAACAGCATGAGAAGTCTCACCTGTCAGGATCATAAACCTTTTTGCAGTGTCAGTAAAGACAACACCTCTGACAGAGAAAAAGAAAGGAAAAGGAAAAATTACTAGGGAGCACATTTAGTTTCTTGTAGAAGCATGGAATTACTGAGGTTGGAGACGACCTCCAAAATCATCCAGCCCAACCTTTGACCATATAACACCACACCCACTAAACTGTGCACAAAGTACCACATCTAATTGGTGTTTTGAACACTTCCAGGGGTGGTGACTCCACCACTTCCCTGGTGAGCCTGTAGTATAGACTTTCTCAAACTCATTCATTCTTTAGAAGTTAAGATATTGGATATCCCTGTCCAGTAGAATTTCAAATTACAAAGAAACAAATAAAAATTTTTAAAAAGCAAACACAAAACTGAAGTGTGTCTTACAAGACATTTAGAACAAAATCAAACCTGCATATTCTGCATATCCTGTCCTTTTAACCACATATTCCTCTAGTTCCCACTGACCCTTCCCTTGCCATTGAACACTTTTGCTGCACGAATTTTCTTGAAAAGAGACCAAGTGGTGTGCAAGAAGCCACAACTCTGAATGAGCCTGAATTTTATCAGCTCATCGTGCCAAGGTCAATGGCCAGAGCCTCCCAAAAACAGGCAAGCTCAGGGATGCAGGTCTAGGTGATCACTCACCTTCAAAGGGCAAAAAAATACTGAGGAAAGGAGATTAAAGCAGCTAAAAGTCCTAAAGTTTAGACCCTGAATATCTGGAGGACAGCTGGAAAGGATTTAAGGAGTGTTTCTCTCTCTCTCCAAGCAAAGGGTGCCAGCAGAAAACAAATGTAACCCCTTCTCTATATATATATTTTTCGTGACAAAAGCTGATTCTCAACTTGTGGATGTTTTTAATATTTAGACAGAAAAGCCTAACTCTGAAAGGATATTCAAGAAGTGTTATGAAAAAGGAAGATTGATACTTCAAAAAACAGAAGGGACAAAGTGAAATCACAAAGGAGTGGGACTGATCCAAGTCTAAGGGCCAACCCCTTTCCCAATCCTGAGGTTCCTGCTGAATCTTGGATGTTGATGAAATTATGGCTGTGTCCCGAGACAAACATTCCTTATTAATGCTTGCAAAGGGGTTAAATTGTGCAAAGGAAGCACCAAGGACAGGGTGAAATGTGGAGGGTGAATATCCCTTTGGTGCTGTCGAGATTTTGGGGAACATTGAGTACAAAAGGAAAGGTCTGAGGTGAAAATGCTGCCTTACAAAAAGGGCAAGATCTAAAGAAAATAGGAACATGTATGCTGTGACAAACAACTCATGTAAAGGAAAACCCCAACATCCAGAAGGAGGTACAAGCTTTTAATGCATAACTGCTTGGGAAGAGATTTTAACCAGGCATGAAGAGCTCACAGTGTGAAGAAATGGGACAAGCAGCCTCAATACCTTTGAGAAATTATTTCAAAGAGCCAATGAACAGCTCAAGAGCAAAGAAACAAACCCCTGATGTGTGACATTTATTAATTCTGTGCCAAGTACCTACATCCATAAGGTGCTGGGCATAGACAGGGCCAAACCAGAGAGCTGGTATTGTCTGGGCTGCCAAAAGCTGCCAGAACTTCTTGTGTGCTTAGGACTGCTCAAAGAAAGGCTTAGGTAGAGCCAGTATTAAAACACTGAGACCTTCAGCTACAGCTGAGGTGAGTATCTGGCCTCATGCAAGCTGTACCACAGCTTCACCCCAGATTTATATCTTAAACTGGGATTTTAGAAGCTGCTGATGGCACGTGCACACCATGCAGAGGTGACAGCTCAAACTGCTTGTACACAGAGCCAGAACTTAGAGCAGAAACATTTGTGGGGTCAGAAAAAAAGCACCTGGGTGAGAACATCCAACAGCTCCACAAACACCTTTACCCTGATGTAATTTCATCTCTACTAATGCTTTCACTGTGACAGGAACTCATGCAAGGTGCTCTGTGAGCAGATCCTGACATCACCATGTAAATCCTTGATTTCTCTCTATCTTGAGACCATTTTCTTTAATGGCTTATTTGAACAGTGCCAAGCACAGCTGAGGTCTCCTTGGCTGGGACCTTTAGGCATTTTTTCAGCACAAAGAAACACAAACAAGTAGCTAATAGCAATCTGTCACACCTAAAATCCATCCAGCCATCGCTCTGTGGTGCAGCCCTGCCTTTTATGTGGTTTGTTAAATGTCTTGCACAGCGTGTGGGTGTTGCATAAGTAATAAATAATAATAACCAATATTTTTAATGCTTATAACAGTGACTAAACCACAAACATGCTGACTAATACTGTCTCACTGGCTACCTCCACTGTCTGCAATCTAAATGCATTCATCTTGGCCCTTTTGAACCTGCTCTTTCTCATCTGAAATATGAGAATTAGATATCAGGAAAAATTCTTCTCTGTAAGGGTGCTGAGGCCCTGGCAAAGGTTGGCCAGAGAAGCTGTGGGTGCCCCTGGATCACTGGAAATGTCCAAGGCCAGGCTGGACACTGGGGCTTGGAGCAACCTGGGACAGTGGATGATGTCCCATGGCAGGGGGTGGGACTGGGTGAGCTTAAAGGTCCCTTCCAAATCAAATAATAATGGAATTTTATGACTCTGTGATGATTCTCACATGAGAAGTTACCAACCCAAGTGTAACACAGGAGAGACACTCCTTCAGTGAATAAAAAGGAAATTATATTAATAACATCTTCATATGGACATGCATAGTATACAATAGGACATTGCTCCCCAACCAGCCAAGCCTTTGCATGTTTGCTACCTCCATCTTCTCCTTCCAAAGATGTTTTATTTACACAAAAAGTCAAAGGCATGTTTCACCTTAGGAAGGGAAGAGCCAGTCCAGAGATGGGTGTGTAGGGTGATGCTTGTATTTAATGTGCTTGTGCTTTTATCCATTCCTATTTCATGTACCTACTATTTCTGAAGGAACTGGGGGAGCTGCTCCTCTCTTCTTGTGCCTCTGGAGCTGCCCTGGCTGGAGGGTGAAACAGTTGGGCTTCTGGATATGGAGAATACTGAAAGCAAAGCATTTAGAGAGGAAAAGAAGAGGGAAATGAGGTGCAACAGTGAATTATTTACATCAGTACAAGCATGAGGAAAAACCCAGAGATTTCCTCATTGAAAAGCAGCTCTGGCAATCAGAAAAGAGCAGGTGAGATGGAGGGACTGACCTTTGACTCCTGAACCATTGGCAGGTCCTAAAGGATCTGTCAAAGAGCTCTAAATCCATGCTGCACAGCGCCGGTCGTCGCGAGGCTGGAAGGAAAAACCATGATGAGATTTGACACCTCTCTTTAGCGCGGGTGGAACCAGGCCCTGGATTTTTAATACTAATGCTTTGGGACATTTAAAATCCACATGTGAGCCTTGGCTCTCTCCCTGCTGTTTACGTGATGAAGTGACATTCTGATTCAGTCTATCTCATCAAATTCATGATTTCAGAAGTTCCTCTAAACATGTCTGCAACATCACGCTAACTTTTCAATACCTCCATGTCAATACATGCCAGTTGCTTAGGGTTATTTTTTTTCCTCTTGGAAAGAAGGTCAAAATGGCAATGCAAATATATTAGGGGGGAAAAAATGCATTCAAGTAACATTACTTGTTTCTGGAGTCAAGATGCCAGTCCATCTTTAAATCACACAGTTGAGTATTCAATTCACAAATACAATGAGGGTACTTTTAAATTTTAACTGTCATATTCTGTTATGTGGCCTGATGTTAAGTTGCATTATGCTAGCAGTGAATGGGATAGGACAGAACATAATTCACTGCATTATAAACAGCATAACATAACTTGACAACTGGAATTTAAAAGGAGGAAATTCTTTAACCATAGGATCATATTGTATATTCCTATACATTTATAAACCTAGCAGCAAAAGAGCCAAGCAGAAAAGCTGAATGTGTACCTATTGCCAAGAAACAAACGTTATCCCACTTGTGGGGCACATAAATAATTTGGGGGGGTTTTCTTTGCATTTTAATTTCCAGACTGCACAGCTGCCACTTCCCTTTCCATGCTACTTAGGGAGGCTGGTGGTGGCATCGTCTGAAAACTTTCATACCTAAGCCACAGAGCAGCATTCACTTTTACTGAAGATGCTTTGTTTGCTCTCCTGGGCTAAAATAAAGAATGAAGTAACACATTTCTTCAACATGAATATGCTAACAGCCATAAATCTGCTCCCTGGCATTACTGTAGAACAAACCATAGTAAATGTTTAAAAATGTGCTCCTAAAATAAGCCCTGACTGAGCTTTGATGTCACTTTATTTAATTCACATTGGCATTGCATACACAGCTCAGTTTACCAGAGAGGATTCATTCTTTACTGAAGCATAATTACATTATCAGATATTCAGTAGAGGCCATAAACCACAAAATGGAAATTAGACTGTCAATGGCCATTTTATACTACAAGGATTATTGTATTTTAACATTTGTGTTGTCAACCACTGTGCTGGCAATCTAGCATGTGGACCCCAATTTTCAACATCACTCTAACCTGAATAAAATTTAAATATATGAACACCAAATTGAACAATCAATAACAATCTTTTAAGCTATATGAGCTTCTGACTGGCAGAAAACTAAGCAATAGCACAGAGGAAAATCAATCAGGAAGCTCTGTTTTCCTTCCCAGTCCTGTGCATTTCAGGATGAGGGAACTTCTTTTGGGGCATTGTTTCCCAATGTCCAATACATATTAAAAAAAATAAATTAAAAAAGTAAGCTCCAGCTTTCTCTCTCTTGCCCACTCAGATTTGGAAATGGAATTTATTGCACACAGTGTCCTCTTATAGATTAAATTAATGTTATTGTAAAGAGGTTTAATGCTCAAAGATATTTATGGCTCATGCTGAGAAAGAAGCTGTACTCAGTTATGATGATTAATATAATTTTCCCAAGTTCTCACAGATGAAATTGCTCCATGTGCATATTTTGAGTACAAAACAGATAACCATAACTCTAAGAACAGGCAGCCATGATTGTGTTATTGATGCATCATTTGGAATTAGCGAATTGCTTGTGGAGCACATGAAGTGTTTTTGCTGGATTTAGTTTCTGCTTGATGGGCAATGGGAGAAGCAATATTCACATCACCCCAACCTGGGTTTGTGGTTTTGATCTTGGCATAACAAAAGTTAGTGCTTATAAAGAGTTTGTTTTTATGGTCAACCACTAATAAGACAGGCTATGATTTAAAACTTATATCCTCTGTTCAGGATGAAAACTAAATGAGATAGGATTTGACAATTTATATCAAGGAACTGAAGACTTACCAACTCCTCAGGCACACGGGTCAGAAAATGGTACAATCTCAGCATAGTTGCAGTTAAAGCCTGGAAATGGATCACACATGTCTGACCAGAAGAGCTCTCCAACAGCTCTGCAAGGTCAGGGGGATTAAACTGAACATTTCCCACCAAAAGCAAGATGTTGGGTTGTTGGAGCAAGACCAGAGGAGGCCATGGAGGTGCCATGAGGGCTGGAGCCAGGCTCGGAGAGCTGGGAATGCTCCCCTGGAGAGGAGAAGGCTCCAGGGAGAGCTCAGAGCCCTGTCCAGAGCCTAAAGGGGCTCCAGGAGAGCTGGAGAGGGACTGGGGACAAGGGATGGAGGGACAGGACACAGGGAATGGCTTCACTGCCAGAGGGCAGGGATGGATGGGATATTGGGAATTCCTGGCTGGGATGGAATTCCCAGAGAAGCTGTGGCTGCCCCTGGATCCCTGGCAGTGTCCAAGGCCAGGTTGGACAGGGCTTGGAGCAGCCTGGACAGTGGAAGTGTCCCTGCCATGGCAGGGGTGGCACTGGATGAGCTTTAAGATCCTTTCCATCCCGAACCATTCTGGGATTCCATGGATTCTCTGATCTCCATTCCTTACTTTTTGGAGGCTCATCCCTCACTAACAGCAAACATTTCAAGTTTTCATTTAACAACCTCCCTGTTATGGACTAAGCACTGTGACTGTTACACACTCCAGTTCCAAACTGTGAAATTTCTTTTCAGATTTTAGCTAATCTATTTGTTGTCCTGTGAGAATAGCCAACTAGACTCTGTAAAAAATGGGAAAATTTTTCATGTTTAATAGGCCACAACAATTGAAGGCAATAATTTCTTGAAATAGAAATATTTTTATTCCTAGTATTTCCCCTAGCATTTTTTACATTATGCCTAAGGAGCTGCTCAGATTGCTAAACTTGAAAAATCAATGTTAAATGTAATCTGAGTTGAAACAATTTTATAATTTAAGTTTGATTATACCATAAATGTTATAGATATTAGGGACTCAATACCCTATCTGCACAAATCACACTTCCCAACCTGGGCCAAAGAGGACAGAATTTGGTCTGAAAGTGCAGTGGACAATGCATGGCCACAAAGTGACTCATAAAATCAATGCCAGGCAATGATGGGACTAATGTGTATTTTAAAAAGTCATTAAAAAGTGCCAGAAAGTTTTCTCCAAACTTTTCTCATACTCCAGTGAAATCTTCTGCTTAAAAGATTTTTTTTGCCCTTCAAGTAATATTTAATATTATAACCATCTTTCAAATAAATGTTTCTTCAAGGAAATACAAATATATTTCTCTCTCACTTCATCACATCATTGGCCCCATGCTTCAATTTCCAGAGCCCTTTTGAAAGCCACACACTCCAAGTTAATTGGTTTAATCTGGTTGTGGGGATTAGCTGTTTTTACCTACAGTTACATATGAAACAATTATATATGAAATATTGATTGTTCATTAATGTGGGGGATATCTCCCTTAACGTATTTTGTAAAGAGTTCAGGCTCCTGGAGTGTGGAAACTCTGGAGAGGTCTAGGGAATTTTAATTAGCTTTTAAAGTTCTAAATGTTATTTTAAATTGCTTAACATCTGAAATCAATATGAAGGTGTTATTTATATATTAAAAAGGCATAAAAATGCATTTAAATAAAACAGCAGCATGGTTGTACTTATAAATATATGTTATAATTCTTACAGATATTCCTTTCAATTTCTTGTCAGTTAAAATGAGAATATTTTAGTGTTTGCAAAGGCATTCTCACTGTTGGCTTGTCTGGGAGCTGGTTTGTATTTAGGGTGCTCGTGATCGTTCATTGTTCTAAATGAAAGAGTCAAATCATTTGGGGTACAAATTCAAATAATAATAAAAACAATTTTTTCAATTATATTAAGTAATACGAATACCAGTTTTAAAATTTGCAGCAATTACAGAAACCTAAAAAAATTCTCAACTCCCAAATGAATTCAGTCCAAAGACTGAATATTAAAATTTATTAGAATTTATTTATTAGAATTACTAGGTGGATTTTAGCTGTCAGAAAGCAAGAGATGATTTGCTATAAAGTGCATTATTTGTAGCCAGTTTAAGCACTCAGATTCGTTGGTGACGATTGCAAACCATGTGAGGTATCCATTGAACCATTGCTGCTTCTGGAGAGGTTTTTGGTCATAATAGAATTTCTCATATTTCATTAAAATACAGAAATTCCAATCTCAGTAAAAAAAATTCACAAAATTTGCAAAGCCAGTGTACTAAAATCATGATTTTGAAAGGAGAACATTATGAAATGGTCAAAGTTCTCCATGGACAGTAGACCCATGTGAATCCATTCAGCCTAAAAAAAAAACAGTTCTGCTTTCCCAACTCCTGCTATCTTAGGTCCTAAATATCCTTTAATCATAAACCCCCAGATTCTCATGCTGAGAACAATGCACACTTGTAAAAAGGTGAAAAAGGTTAAATGTTTTTTTTTTTTTTAATGGTCCTTTTTAAAACGGGTTGAATTTCTCCAAAAGGACATTGAAGAATTTGAACAATGCATGTTCTTCCAAACTCTTGCATAACCTGATTGCTACAGGAATCCATGCAAAATACCAAATTATCAGGGGTCTATACATTGCATCCACCATTTTTCTCAAGAGTTACTATAGAAGATGCTAATCCAAACAAAAATTCCCAGAAATCTTTCTTCACTCTATAATTTATTCCAGTTTACATCCTCCTCCCTCTTTATGATAACTCTTGTCAGCTATCATTATAAGTGAACAACACAAAGGCTTAAAGACATACCCTCTGGTTAAAAATGAAAAAATAAAAAAAAACCCCACAGCTTTCAAGTGTGAACGGGATTAATCACACATAATAATTATACAAAGTGATAACATTTATTATAAGATCACATAAACACCGTTAAACCAACAGTGGCAGTAACCTTTAGGAAGGAAAAATAAAGCCACCAAAAATAATACAAATCAAAGTTTCTGTTGGGAAGACTTGCTGGCTGAGGCTTCTGTGGAAGCCTTAATGAAACGAATGTGCAGCGTTTCAAAGCAAATGACAGTCACAGCTGATTTACATGGTCCATGCATCTTCAAAATGCAGCATAAAAAACAGAGACAAAAATAGGGGTGGGGAAAATCCGTGGTCCCCAATCTCCCATCCCTCAGCACTCCTCGACAAGGCACAAACCTCGTTTCCTAAGCTTGTTTTCTAGATCGTCAATGTAATTATCCAACAATTCCTACTGTCCATATTAGCAATTCTTTGTTGAGCTTCATGCACTTCTAAACCAATGCTTTCAAAGACTTTTTTTAATTATTTTTTTTCTTATTGCATTAGCTGTGGCTTCAAACACATCAGCCTTTTCCTTCCAACTCCTTTGTTTTTCCTTAAGAAACTCCACTCTGTTGAAAGTTTCGTTTTGATCTCAAATTATCACTCGTTTTTATAATTCCCACTAAGTATCTGAGGAATAGTTTCCAACAAATTCTTCATGGACAACCACACATTTTTTTTTTTAAGCACGAGGAAATCCTTGTGAATTCTAGTACCAAGGAGAGGATTTGCTACTTCAAGTCACTGGGTGAGCAGAAGATTCTGAGACACTTCCACAGGGGCAGAATGTAATCCATGGATTGGAGGATAATTCAGGCCACAAACCTGCTGCAGCTTTCCCATTCCAAGTCAACCAATAAATAGAAATTTTCTAATGGGGCAATCTGGTTGACAGGGTGTGATCAGTCAAAGGTTGCACTTGATGATCTTAGAGGTTTTTTCCAATCCAAATGATCCTGTAGTTCTGCAAAGATCAAGCTCAGGCAAAGGGGGAAAGTGGGAGAGCAATATATGAGAAATAGAGGTTAAGGAAGATGAAATGTAAGAAATTTTACTCTACAGGCAGGTGAAAGATTAAATACCTGGCAATTTTTCAATCTCTAAATATATTCAGAGTGCAAACACATAAGATTATCAAGTGTTATTGAGAAGACAGACTTTGGGCATGGAAATGGGTATATGAAATTACTGAGAGCACAGAAAATATTAATTTATTTAAATAAAAGCAAAATAATTAGAGATGGCAGGAAATTCTGCAGGTCATGATCAGAACTGGTTTTAGGTAATATTTTCAGTATCAGAGCAAAGAGAAGACTTGAACCTGGACTGTCCAACATTACAACAAGAGGTGGAATTGATGATGGTGAAACGAGGGATCTGAGCTCCTGACAGAACCTCTGATGAGAAAGATAGCAAAAAAAATCACAGACATTCTCAGAGAAACCTGCATCATGAAAAAAAAAAACAAAATCCAAACCCAGAAATAAAAGCACACCTGGCCTTGAGAAATGTCTGTACAAATGTAGCATGAAAAGGAGTGGGCTTAGCCTTCATATTAATTAATGACATGTAACAGTTACTACAAGAAAAATAACTGGAAATATAAGAAAGGAACAGCTTGCTCATGGATTTTTCTTCCTCTCCTCTTCCAAACAAGTGACATATTGCCATTTGCCTATTGTCCAAGAAATTGTTTGGGATCATTAAATATATAAGGGGCTCAGATATCTATATTTTACCTTTCTGTCAAATATTTACACGTCACACACAGGACCTCACCAAGGAGTTGTTGTGATTAGTTGCCAAGAAGCATCAAGAATCAAACAGGATTGTTAGTGTTTAAGGGTTTTCCTGTTTATTTCTACAAACATACAGGATAAACACTGTCAGGCCAAAGTAAACTATAGAGTACACATTTTTTTCCAAAACTAATACCCTATAAAAGCCCAGGATGGTTGAAAACTATATTTCAACCAATTCATTCTGATGACTTGTACCATGCATGAAGTCTCAAGGATATTTCATAACCTTGTTATGAGACCCTGTTAATTAATTAAAATTATAATTAAAAAGACACCCTTGGTTTAGACCTAATAGTCAATGAAGTTCTTCTTAAACACACCAAAAATGTGGTCAACATTTGGAACTGATCAAAGTAAGTTAAATAGATATTGGATATAGTTTTATGAAACAAAACCTCAAATTCAGCTTAGATTGAAAGGCAAAAACAACCCAGCGCCACATATGTACAGTATTATAAAATCTGAGCCACCACACCAGAGACTGAATTTTGAGTGACATTCAAAAGATTTTTGTTAAAGTATCCATTTGTTTCAGTCATTGGAGAACTATTTAGTCACTTAACTCTCGCTGCCGAATTTCTTTCAGATGCCAATTGGCAGAGAAAATTCATTCCAACTCAAGATAAATCCCTACTACCACTGCCAAGGGTTTTCCTGCCACAGACAATTATTAGTCTAGAGGGGACTTTTTCTTTCTTCTTGAAATTTAGCTCCTTCTAAGAAACCTATGTTCAATTAAGTACTTCATTAAACTGACAAACTGGTAGATCTACCTTTGTGCTTTGTTTCATCTGAAGGAAAATTAAACATGAAAAGGAAGAAACATTCATATCTAGAGATCAGTAAAGAATTTGCTCTCCAATTCAGTAGCTAGAATAGCAAAACAGGGTGACAAAATACAATGTAGGCCAAACAAGAACTCATTTTATTAATTGTTTTCGGCTTTTTTTTAAATATTCAAAACTAAAACATTAATTTTTAAATGGAACAAGCTCAATTATACCTCTTGTCTTTCTGTTTGATTTCTGGTATTAATTACAGCACTCTCTTACCCATGAATGTATTGAATTCATCCATGTTTGTCCCCTATCCTCTGTCCTGATGTTTTAAGTGGCCAATTTATTATGAAGCATCTTGAAATTTCCTGTGAAGTAAATGACGATAAAAAGTGCAGAAGAGAATCAGAAATTTCATCCTTTAAAACACTTAAAATCAAGTGACAGAATAAGGATAACTGATCAAAATTGCTCAGAATTAGGTTCAGAATTTGCTTTTCTGGGAATTTTTCAGAAAACCACCATATTCTTGAAAAACAGGAGAGTTGAAGTGATAAAAATATGGTGTTGAAAAGGAGAAATATTATAGAAGTCTACAAAATACAGGTAGAAACTTTGATTAAACACATAATTTAATATATCTTCCAGTGTGGACTACTTGATGTGCAAATTAAAATATAAAATTATGACTAAAAAAACTTCATGTCATCAAACATTTGTAAGAAATTTTAAAAGAATGTTTTGCCACTTAGAAAGTTATTTAGAACAAGAGCCATTGTTAGCATGGCAGGACAACATATATTTAAATGAACCTTAGGAGGTTCATAAAATGCATTTATTTCCAGTATGGTTATGGCACAAATGAAGACTTCAGCATTTGTGACCTGTGCTTTGCATTTGAATGATTACATATCAGAAAAAAAAAAAAAAATGAAAGTACTGAATTCTGTGTTGATCTTTATATCTAAAAAAACTATTCAACATATCAGAAGAAAGGATCTATAAAAAAATTAGGGATTTTTGCCTCATGGCATCACACCACTATTGCATCTCACAAAAGACAGTGTGGGCTTTACTCATTAATTTGCCAAATTGTTAATAGCAAGGAAAAAATTTCTCTCAAATTCTGGAGGTTCATCTACTTGTTGGTTTGGGAAGCCAAAGCAAGAGCAATGAATTGTTTTAGATGTTGCCAAGAGATGTCTTTTCAGGCCAAAGTGATAGCCTGTGTCAGTCTTGGAAAATCTCATTTTAATGTTGGTGATCTCCAGGTCCAGCTCGAGGGACCCAAAGTGGATCAGCATCACCACGGCATCCACACATCCTGTGCTCAAACCCCATCCAAGAAGGACCCATTTTGTGTCCTCCACTATTCCAGAATTGTCATTAACAGAGAAATTAATCTTCCCACATTTTTCTCATCATAGAGGAAAATAGATTAGAAATGTGAGGAAAAAACCCTGTGGACAAGTAAGGCTTAAAGCAAAAATAGGGTTCAGTCCTAAATCCCTCATGTGCCTGGAAATCCCACTGCACTTTTCCCATCTTGGTGCTTAATAATTAGTCATTAACTCCTGTCCTGCAATGAACAGAGCACACTCATCTCCCCCTCACTTGACAAGATTGGGCTCGTGTTGATTATTTTAACAGACTAATTTAATTCAGGTTTCTGTAGTTTCTCTAGGAATTTGCCAAGCAGAAATTTATCAGATTCCATATAAATCTATGTCAGGGGGAACTTTAATGGAAATGACTACATTAAGAATTCAGGATTGGGCCCTTAATAGCTGCTATAATTTATCATCTTTTTAATACGGAGAAATCAGTAAAATGAAATATTCTAAAGACGTAAAAGTAATAACCCAATCATTTAATATGAAAGAATAACTAGACAATACTGTCCTGAAGAACTATAGATAGCCTGACAGAAAGGCACTGAATATGAAAGACAGAAAAGCGTTGGTAATAACTCCAAGGAAATATTGTATTCCTGAAAAAATACCAGTGAAAAGAAAACAAAACCAATCCATTCTTCTGCATTCTGGCCCTTGTTTTGGAGGCCTTCAGACACAGCTTTGAGGGCATTTTGAGGACAGAAATCTATCCTGACTCAAAATGTAGGAGAGAAAAGGAAGATCCTGGCCAAATGCAAAAGGAGATTAATTCCTTGGGAAAGTTTGCAATTTTGATAGGTTATGAGCAAGAAAAATGCATAAATTTGCAGTAGGTAACTATTAGCTGCGTTTTCATCTCTAGTCATTATAACTCCATAAAAACATGTTTTGAAGGTAATAAAACCTTAATAATAACTGGGAATGAAAGCAGAAATGTATGAAAATGAGAGGCTGTCATTTCAGTCATAATATTAAAACTAAATACAAATTCTAATAAAAAGGAAAATAGTCTGGTTTACATTTGGTACTCAACCACTGAGCTGTTTCCAACGAGAGATGTCAAATCCCTTTGAAAAGGAGATTAATAATTACAGCCTGCTTCCTTCTCCAGGGAAACTGAGGCATGGAATTTTGCCTCCAGTAGAGGCCAGAGGCAGAACTGTGCTGGAAGGGGAGCAGCCCAGGAAGATGGATCTTGGAATGGGTGCTGGTGGGAGGGGACACAGGAATGTCCTGCAGGTGTGGTGGTGCTGCTGCTCACTCCATCTTTGTGATTTAAGCTCAGGTTTATTTCCCTTTATTGATGATTCCCAAGAAAGAATGGAGAGATGAGCTTCAAAGGTTGCTCATCCCTGTGGGTTTGGACCAATCATGATTTTCCTGAAGCTTCTCCACAATGTAAAGACAAAAATCCCTGCCCAGCTGCTGCCAGACTGAGAAACTTCCAGGGAACCTCCAGATTTTCATTCATAAGGTGAGATCTGGCCTTAAATGTCTTCAAATACGAGAAAAGGTGACATTTTCCTAGTGGTTATTTACAAAACAGAAAGTCATTTCGACTCTGCAGTGATTAAGACTTCAAGTTAAATATATTTAAATGCAACAAAAATATCTTAAAACACAGCACAGAACAGAAAGGCCTTTTTTGGGTTTTTTTATTTTTCTTTTCTGCAATAGGAAATTACCATTTGCCTTTTGTAGTATTACATGAACTGTGATAAATTTATCTTTATTTGCCCAAGAAAAAAGGAGAAGCCCTCACCCAATCCAAAGTGTGTGTGCTGCATGCCCACTGCTATAGGGGCAGGATGCAAACTTCCATCTGTGACTGCCAAAAAAAATTGTTGTGTATCTCTGGAGATGCTTTGCTGAACTCCAGCAGCATCACTTGACAATTTAGCTAACTGATAAAACTAAAAATGCTGCTAATTCCCATTTGTAATACGCTAAATTGCCTGCAACAAATTTAAACAATAAGCAAGCCAGGCTGTGAGCTGTTATCTGTGGCCAGTTGAGCAAAATGTTTTATTTTCCATCTCTTCATAGGCATAGATTAGATCCTAAAACCTATTCTGCAAGTGGACAGCCCATGTGGCCTCAGAAGAGTTAAATTCTGCAGAGATTTCACCACCTGAGCTTGCCAAATTTGCCATTTTCTGATAAAATATACATATGCAAAACTTTTCATTTCAAGCTGCATGTTTTTTCTTTTTTTTTTTTTTTCTTTTTGATTTTCTTCTAAAGTTTAAAAGTTTCCTTTGGGTTGAGGTATTTCTAAAGGTATAATGAAAGCACAACCTTGAAGCAACAAAAAAAGCCACAGCGTAGGATGTGCTCTTGTTGCTTCCTGCACTGCTAAAAAAATTAGCTCAAATCCCAAGATCCATCCTCAGGAGCTTAATTGCTTCAAAGAATAGGAATCTTGTCAAATTCAGTCCAAACAAACATAATCAGTAGCTTTCAAAGCTTGTTTGACATTGAGGAGGCATAGAAAACAACCCAGGAACCAAAGAAACACACATCGACGGTCTGTCAAAATTTTTTGTCAGACATGATGCTATTATCAAGGCACATCAGGATGAAATAAAGTGACCTGGCTGACCACGGGCTTACAAATGTCTTGGGAAGGGAAGGGAAAACGGTGAATCAAAAGGTAGCTTTGTTGAACGTCCCCCCAGGCCTTCTTATTGACAGGGATGACAATGGTCCCAGGATGCACCATTATCTATGACCAGCAAGCAGACATCAAATGCTACCGAGCTGTCTCTGTCAGAATAGAAAATGCTGCTCAAAATATACAGGGCTTGTTACATTTTGTTCAGCAAAGGTTTGTCAAAAGCCAGGGTCACTCTGTGTGTGCACTGCCCTGAAGGGTAATTTTAAAAGGCAAGGAGAGATGCACTTGATTCTTCAGTGTTTCTCCTGGAAGGAGACTTGGAGTCTGTGGATGACCAAAATGTTTTGAAAATCAAAGAGTGACTCAGAAAAAAAGCGAAGGAAAACAAAGTAAAGCAAAGCTAATAGATGTTCACCACGGCCGTGTTGTTAGAAGGCAAAGCACTTTTCAAAATAAACAGGTTAGGGAATTATTCCCATATTTAGATGTTTTTTTCAATAAAAATTGAGTTGATTTCTAATACATCAGGGGTGGGTGCTACTGTAAAGGGATGACTCAAATTGCAGTGGATAAGTACACCCTCTTCAAGGAACTGTGTTGCACCATTATGCAGTTAATTGCAGGAAAAATATTTATACTGGCGAGAAAAGAATTGTTAATATGGTACCCTTTGGAAAGAAAAAGAGAGGCTGTATATACAAACTCCAACCTCAGAAATGTTTGGGTAAACTTTGCTTTTCTGTGAACATCTGCTAAGCACACACTGAGGGACCAAAGTCCAAATGCACCCCACTAATTGACACAGAAATCTTTGTTTAAGGGCTATGTGGCTAAAAAAACGAAAACCTTAAAACAAAACAACTGGAGGGTGAAAAGAATATTTTGCTGGGGTGAAAGGAATTATTGATACAGATGTTATGGAAGTTGTCCACTTCTTGCTTATGGGCCAGCTTTTCCTTTCTCATGTTGTTACCATTTCTAGGGTACAAATTTACCAAGAGAGCAAAAAAGGAGCCATAAAATCTCCCTTGTGCTGCCCTAGAGACCAAGAAACATAAATTGACCCTTCACTGTTAATTTTACAGTCATATCCTGCCTGAAAATGTTAATTTAGTGCCATCTGAGCTTTTGTGCCATGCCCCCCACACCTGGTGCCACGTAGGGGACTGGGGCTCCCCAGCTCAGCTGCTCATCCCCAAAATCTGAGTGTCCTGAAAGCATCGTGTTCCTTCCCCTCAGGCCTCAGCAATCCAGACCCATTTCCCTGCTGGCCTCTGCTATTGATTATTGTGACTCTTCAGAGATGTAATTGTCTTGTTTTCTCTCTTTCTTAAGGAGAAATAACAGAATAAAAAGAAAAGAAAAGAAAAGAAAAGAAAAGAAAAGAAAAGAAAAGAAAAGAAAAGAAAAGAAAAGAAAAGAAAAGAAAAGAAAAGAAAAGAAAAGAAAAGAAAAGAAAAGAAAAGAAAAGAAAAGAAAAGAAAAGAAAAACCCAGTTACAGCCTTTTACTTCAGGTTTACGACTCTGAGGTTACAGCTGATGCTCCACTGTCCACAGCCCATGATTTTCAGGACAGAAATTAGGATAATAGTCTATCAAATGTACTTTCTCTCCTCCTAGGCCAATCTCAAGATGATAGATACGATCCTTTTGCGTCTCATGGGATGTGCTCTTTTGTCCCCAAACACAAAGCTATTAATTCAATGCAATAGTTTCTTGTTCCTTGCCCTGGAAGTCACAATATGCTGAGAGTAAGGCTGGCTTGGCTCCCCTCTGTTTGGAGCATTTGTGAGTGCCATGAGAGGCTCTGCAAACCAAGGATTTGCCCACAAGTAGTTCAGCAATTTCTTCAAAGCCTTTACTCCTTCCTCCTTGCCTTTTTTCCCCCATTTCTCACTATTTTTGTGGACTCATCAACAAGATCCAGTTGTCAGTAGTGGTGTCCTTGGGTTAAATACAACCTCTATTTTTTTTCAGCTGTCAATTATTGATATAGACATAAATAAAGGAGAAAAAAAAAAAAAGTAATATCTCCCTCATCAGTAAATTCAATACTTGGCTAAAACACCTGCATTAATATTCTTGCACATCCTAGCCCTTAAAACCAGGATATCTTCCTGGTGACTTCCGTGCTGTAATACTCCATGGGAAATTCAGAGCTTTAAGGTATCTTTAGCATTTTGACATCAAAGCCTTCACAGAAGAAGAGTTGCCTGATGCCATCTGGAAGGAAAAGAAGGCACAAATATATCTGCAATCCTTTTTGCCCCCCATTCAGTCCTGCATCAAACAGCTCCCTGAGATCAGAGACACTGGACCAAATCTATCTGAACAGGGTGTGGGTTTGGTTGTCTTCTGAGACAGGTTTCAGATGTATCATGAAGGCAAAAGAGTTGGCAACTACAAAATTCTATGAAATCCTATTTATTAAATATACCCTGTTCTAGTCACCACACGACTCATTTCCATGATTTCTGACCACGGCAACATCCTCAGCCTCTCATCCTGCTTTCACAGTATTTCACCTTTGTTTAGAATCAAATTAAATTGGAAAAAAAAAAAAATAAAGGCAGCATAGACTCTACTTAATAGTGCAACCCCAGGGTGACCAAAACAAACGACCTGAGGCTGAGGGATTCACCTCACACAGGAGTTTACTCTGTGTGGAATGAGGTAACACACACATGGGTGTGAGATTCCCACCCCAAAAATCAGGAGCACGACATCACCTCAGGTTGGTTGCCCTCAGCAAGGGATTTGAGCTGCACCTGTGATTCTCCAATGCTTGCCTGGCCCTGCAATAACCCTCTTAATTTCTGAGCTACAGAGGGTTTACCATTAATGACAGCTACGTTCTTGCTCTAAGGATAGACACCAAGCAAACGAGGATGATTGCAGATGTTTAAGAGTAAATGTGAAAGGAAAGGAATGAGCATTAGAGAAAAAAAAAGGAGCGAGGGAGTATTGATTCAGTGTGACTGATGTGAATGAGTTAAATGATTGACTATGAAGTGTGAATTCAAATTTACTGTGAATGGAATTTACTGTGAGTGGAACAGAGTATGCATGACCATGACTGAGTGTGACTAGGTATCATTAGGAAGAACTAAGCGAATATGAGTGGAAAGCACTGATTATCTCCCCTGTAATCTATAAATAAACAGTAGTGCAGGAAGTTTTGAAAAATGTATTTAATAAGGGATTTCCACTGCCTGAATAAACTTGCTGAGGCCAGACAGCCTGATCTGGAGGAAAATGTATCATTTTACTCAAAGGTCTGTCATGTAATAATACGTGAGCTCATATCTGACAGGAACAAAATAGGCCTGAATTTACAGCAAAATGGAACCTCTGGACTGATAATAAACGTCTTTCCAATTACAAATTTACTAACTCATATGATGCCAATTATCCTCTCTTCTGCTCATGGGTATTTTCCTAACATACATGTTTAAATTCAGAAATATGGACATTCAGGCCCTGCAAATTTGGGGAGCAATGCTGTCTCCTGCAGATCAATATAATAAAGTTTTATTAGCACAAAATAAGTGCCCAGTGACCAAATACCTCATTTGCACCCTTGTGCAGAGTTACAGAGCTGAGCCTGCGGTTGCTCCGGTTTAATTCAGTCAGAGCAAAGTTTACATCCCAGGATCTCAGACCCCACATTAAAAAAAAAATGTCTCAGCCTGTTCTCAGCTGCTGCCCTTTCTCCACAAATATCTCTGCTTGCTCTTCCAAGTTTTAGTACAAATCAGGCCAACAGAGTCTTTGTCCCCAAAGGTCTGTGCAAATAAATGTTGATTTTAAGGGTGGTTTAAAGCAATGACTAAATCCTTGAGGCTGGCGTAACAAACATGAGTGTTGCCACTTTAATTCAGCTTTTTTGCCTTAATTAGGTAATTTCTTCTCCCTAAATCTTCTGCATTCCTTACCAATCAAACATTCATCAGAATTCATGGGGGGTTGTTTTGTGCCAGCCTCTCCTTCCACTGAAGAAAAGAGTAAAACACTGAGCTGTGTTTAGTGTAGAAAATCAATAATCAAAACCAAAAAAATTGGGAAAGAGCAGAGAGGCCATTTCAGCATTTTCTTGGGAAACCTGCTCCTTTCCTCTGTGAATGCACTGGTGATTAATTTACTGAGGTGCAGAAATTCCCCAGAACTGCTTGAACCAGCTGGGGATTAATCTCAGCCATGCATGAGCATCCTTGAACCATGGGGTTCTCTGAGTTAGAGGCATTTAAAACTGACATTCAGTGGATTTACATCCCTACAGAACTTCACAAGCTTGAAGTTACCTCTGACAATTACCTGTGGCTGAGAATGTGGCCCAAAATTCTGTATGAGCTTTTATTTGCATTAAATTTGCATTAAATTTGGGGTTAGGTGTATTTCCCTTACAAAGACTAGGTCACAAGCTGTTACTGTTTTACTGCCTGACCAGCTTCAAAATGAATAAATTTTTCCTGTTTAGATCTTCTTGAGCATCAAGGAGCACCTGAAAAATGCTGGCACTGTCACCTTACAATGAGTTTGTAGAATATGTAACAAAACTTAATTTTAAAAATCCAATAATAAAAAGATTTAAAAGGTTATGGAATGTACCCTAATCCATTGAAGCAAAGAAAATATATTTCTTGAGATCATAAAACCTCTTTTTCCCTTCTTGCTAACTCTCCTCAGGAGTCAGGTCAGAGTCAGGGTGTCTGCACAGCCTGAGCAATCCTCTCTGGATGTGCCTCTCCTCAGCAGACAGAAAGCATTGACAGCAAACAGTGGGGGATTTACACCCCTCATGCCAAAGCTGCACATGTCCTGTCGATAAATGGAAGACTTAATTCTCCAGGATAGCAATCCAAGCATTTTAAAGGATTTCCTAATGAGGTAAAATTCATTAATAAGATGAGGGGGGGGTGGGGGGGGGAGGGAAACACAAAAAGAAAAAAACCCACCTTTTTCACTTGGAATTGCTGACATGCAGAGTAAGTAAATTCCAAAAATTTTCACAGAATTATATGATAGCAGTGGGTAAAAACGAGATCATTAGGATTTTGCCTTCTTTTGCCCACTCATATGAAAACCTGTTCATAACAGCTATGCTGATTTACCTTTCTTGTTACAAAGGGCCTGCTCTTTGAGAAAAACACAACCAACACCCTTCATTCTGCTTCCCTGCACTGCAAAATTACTGAGGAAAAGATGTCCCAACTTTTCACTTTTCTGCTGAGGCACCATTTCCAGAACCCCTTAGATTTGACACAACCAGAAAAGCACTGGCCACTCAAACAGAGGCTCAGGCTCATAATTCCTGTTTATTCTCCATGCTCCTGCTCCTTCCAGCAGTGTTCCAGGAGCTCAGAAGACTTGTGTGGGGCAAAATCTAGGACCCACATTCCCACTGATTTACCAGGCATTAATAGAATCATTCCATGGTGTGGGTTAAAAGAGACCTTAAAGATCACCTAATTCCAACTCCCAAAATACATTCCCACTCCTAGTTTTAGCCTAGAAAAACAGATGATCTCTCTGGGATTTTTTTTTTTTTTTAGATTTCTTTCTTACCTTGAACAAAATGCCTTATTTCTGTTTTTCAAAACAATTTTTTTTGATAGTACAATACAATTCACAGAAAGGTATTGAGTGGACAATTAGCCCCCAATATGCTCAAAGATCTGATTTTTTTTTCTGATTTTTCAGCCCCTGAAGACTGAGCTAAAGGGAATATTTTTCACTGCTTTCTTCCCTCCTGCCTCCCCCTGAGTTACAAAACCAGCTGGGACCACATCTGAACTGCACGTCACGTTGATGAAGGCAGAGGCTTCTGGTTTGCAGCAGGACAGGAGGGGAGGATGTTCTGGTAAAAGCACAGTTAGGGGCCATTTCTAGCAGTCAAACCAAATCTGACACACTCAGGGCCCCGTATTGCCTCAGCAAAGCCAGGTTGTCTCTTCACCTCACATTATACTCCCAATTTTTAACATAGCTTCAGGTTATCCTGCTTTATTTAGCTGCCAACAGAAGGACTTTTACCATTGTGGATCAAGGCGACTGTCTCTGGAATTGATCTCATTAGCAAAGTTTCCAAAGGAAAGGAGATTAGAGAAAGCAACTGATTTTCTTGACTTGTACTGGTATTTCTGTGGCAGCCAAGCAATTTCAACTCCCTTAAAGGCATTGGTTTCAGGTCACATTTTAACTATAGTTAAGTCCTCAAATAATTCAGAAGACAATCAAGGATTAGTGACCACTCTCCCCTACAACAAAGCAAATGTTCAGCATGGCCAAGCCATAGCTTGTGATGAATGTCAGTTTTTTTCATGGGCTTTGTAAATAACATTCAAAATAAGACAGTCTTCTGGATTTCAGTGCATACTGTATCCCTCCAGGTTAGCATGACAACAACCCAGGATGCACATCCAAAGACAAAATTTGCCCCTAAACTTGGCAGATGGACTCCAAAAAGTTTTCAATGTTAGAAAAGAATTGTCTTCCTTTTGATAAATCTGGGATGCTAAGGAATAGGCAATTCTGTATATATATATGGGAATATATTTTAACATGCATTATGTTTTTAACATAATTTAAATATCTTAAAGAAAATACTCTAAAGCTTTCACAGAAAAATCCTTCAAGAAAATTTAAAGAAATTATTTAAATTTTGAATCGGTCAGCTCTGGCTCATTTTATTTTTCCAAAGATAACACCCTGTTCACTGTCAGAGTAGGAATACCCTGGACTCATGAAGAGGAGGAAAGGCAGCGATCTCTACGTTTCCCAAGCAGAAGTTTGAGCACGGGGCATGGACAGAAGAAAATTAATGTGTCAATTCCAAGGATTCCCTGCTCCAAATCCCCTCTTTCGGAGAGAACTAAGGGGCTTAGCAATATCTACAAAGCAGCTCTGATGTGCTTCTGCCTCCTGCAAACAGCATCCCTGCAAATCCCCGGCCAGGCAGCCTCGATGCAAGGGTCCAGATTTGGCCAGCAGTCATTATTTTTGTCTCCAAATCACAGCAAATTTCACTGAAGTCACATTCCGAGTTGAAGCTGTCATCCCCAAGGAGAAAATCGCTGTAGATTTTTTTTTTGTCCTGTATATGTACATTATATAATTCTGGCTGTTGTCTCTGGGGCCTCTCTGGCAAACTTTCCACCGTTCTTTCTCTGTTAGGACTCGAAGTTATCAGAGTCAGAGTTCATTTATACTTCTGATCTCTGGCTCCACAATGTCCCCAGGGTTGGGAACTCTGCTGTGGCAGAGCAGAAACATAATTTTATAGCCCTTGTATTCTAATTCATTTAATTAGGGGTTTTCTTGGATCTCTGGGCAGGGGCAGGGGGGGTGTCCTTTCATGTTTAGAGGTTTCTGTAGAAAATCTATCTCCACTCCAGAAAGTCATGGGCAAAGTTCTCCTGCAAGTGCAGATCTTGTTTGCACTGCACCAAATTAATATTCATCACATCAGGAGGAGAATGTACCTTTCCATCTTCCCTTTGCCATTATTCGTTAGAAGGAAGAATTATTGCACATCAACCCACAAAGAAATGCACATAATTTAGATACACTAATAATGGGGGGAGAAATTAAAAGAATATGGCAGACGGGAGACCCTGACTAAATTTAAATCTAAATGGTTAAAAGTAGACTGATAACAAGAGCTCTAATTAAGAAGCATCTTGCTGCTAAAAATGTGAACTTTTACACTTATTTCATACCTCAGGCAGAGCTCAAGCAGAGGTAGATTGTATCTTCTTTAAAGAAATGAAAGAGGGGAAAAAAAAAATATATTAATCTGCATTGTAGTATTGCTGATGTGCCCGGAGCTGAACTCCCAATTCATTGTGAGATGTTCTCTGCACAGACACAGCCCGGGCAGCTCTGCCTTGAGAAATCCTCAAATCAAGAAAAAGAGAGAGAAATAATGTGTTATCTTCATCTCACAGAGACGTGGGGAGGTTGCATGATTTCTCCAGGCTGATGAGAGAATTCTCTGACACATCCAGGTCTGACTTTTGGGGGTTTATTTGTTCTCTGAGGGGGTGGGTACAGGTGGACACACACAGAGTTAAACTGAATCCAGGTTTTCCATATTTTCTCCAATGTGATGTACACAGAAAAAAGGAAAAAGAGGGAAGATATCATACTTAAATATTTAGTGTTTCAAGTGCAACTACAACAGCACAACTAAGAGCAGAAAGGAATCTCATTGTACACTTCCTATGTATGAACTAGAGCACATATTCTGGAGCAAGCAAAATTACATTAAATGGGAACTACAATTTAGGAAGAAAATCAATAAAATAATTGCTGATGCCTTATTAAAAATATAGTTTCAAAGTGAAATATTTTTAATACAGAAAACTGCAAAAAAACAATTAAAGTCAAATACTTCATTTAACCTTACAGTGATTTTTTTTACCTTCCATTTCTGTGAGAAAACAAGTATTCAAAAGCCATAATTCAAAGTGCTTCATTTGTAATTTTTTTTCTTTTTTAAGAACCTACTTGAGAAACTCTGATTTGAGAGCTATGGGAATGAAAGAATTTTTAACAGTCCAGACATGGATGGCAATGTCTGCCACCCAAAACCTCAAGTGTGTACTCTAATGACTTCCTGCAAAAATCATCCACTAATTTACTATTAATGAGAGAGTTTATACACTTAGCTAAGTGGAAAGTGATTTTTTAAGGATATTATATTCTCTTCCCTCAGTCACCATGGTATAATTACAGCCAGGAGAAGGCTTTTTAAAGCAGTAACAAATCACAGCTGGTCGTGTTCCTTGTGGTCTTCCAGGCCACAACGTCTGCAGAAAAGATAATTAGAACAGTCCAATCAGAGAATCAGAGAATTATTTGGGTTGAAGGGACCTTAAAGCTCATCTCCTTCCAATCTCCTGCCATGGGAAGGGAATCTTCCACTAGACCACATTGCTCAGACTCCCATCCAACGTTGCCTTGAACTCTTCCAAAATTTATACCAACTTATTTATCTGAAAAATGCCACAATGGTATCCTGGAACATGAGCAAGCAGCAGCTGTGATTTACTTCATTCCTGATATTTTCATGGTAGAAAAATAGTAAAACACAGGACATCCTCATAACCTTTTGCTGGCCAAACCTGTTTTGGTTCACAGAGCAGATGAAACCCCAATTCTCTTTGGCAGCCAGTGGAAGTGGTGGTAACAATCCTACAAAGGTTTTTGTTGTTAAATGGGGGGAAAAAGGAGGTAATAAGGAAAATTGGGAAGTTCTGAATAAGGATGCCATGCTAAAATTAATGTAGAAATAAGACTTATGACCCTTAATCTACCAGAATCAGGGAAACTCCTCCAGGGTGCTCTCATTAAACACTCAAAAGTAGAGAAATATTATGTGGGCAGGGAGAGTATCGATGGCTTCTCTACACTTCTCACACAACCAGAATCATAATTTGCCCAAATATCAGGACACAGAAATACCACTCATCATCTTGCCTTTGTCTGGCAAAATAGTAAGAGGAAACTGCAGAAAATGTTAACTAGAGAAATGATAAATAGGCAGCTTTGTCCTTTTTTTTTCATATTTATCAGAGCAATGAATCTGAACAGAGAGTTTTGATTTGCCTTAAAAAAATGCTTTTGATCATTTTTAAAATCATTCAATAAAAAAGGGAAAATACTTCACTTTTAATTAACTTTCCTTTTTTATTCGGGGTGCCCAAATCTTATTATTTCTCCATTTATATAGACATACATATATATTCCTTTATGCCCTCTACCTTCATAATTAATATTTACCTTTCATTTTGCTTTATACCAGATTTCTACCATTACTGTGATGACAGCCAGAGACAAGGGGAATGCAGAGGCATGGAATCAATTTATTTTTTACCTATTCCTATGTTACAGCCAGGGTTCAGAACACTCTGGAGCCTCATCCAGCTTTTATCAACTCCCTGCTTTGTCAAGACTCTCAGCCTTTCCAGGTCCCAGCATCAGCTTTGGTATTTGAGCCAGAGGAAGACAAATGACTGGTAAAGCTTTTTTATCATCACAACTCTTTTAAATCCTCATAAAAGCAGCTTAAACTCATTTCAGGGGGGAAATCCTTCAACAGCTGTTTGCACTACTGAGGTAGATTACAATCTGCCCCACAATTTATGGAATCCCAGACTGGTCTGGGTTGGGAGGGAAATTAAATATCATCCAGTTCCACCCCTGCCATGGGCAGGGACTCCTTGCACTGCCCACTAGCCAGGCTGTGGCTCCAGCCCTGACTCACAGCCAGCCAGGTGAGCCAAACATTGACTATTTCCACAAAATGAGCTCATCAAGCTGTCTAGGGAGCTGTTTCCAACTCCTGTCAAGAAGAATGCCTCACTTTGCTGTTATAAACTTGAAATATTCACAGTACTGTGCTTACAAACAAATCTGACAATTTAGCAGAAAGTTTTTAGATGCTTAATCATACATCTTAATAAAAAATCATACATTCCCTGACAAAGTGAGACAGGTTCTGATTACTTGTCTTTGAGGGAAGGGTCTGCTTTAGAAAATTATGTGGAGTACTCTACTATTGTACCTGTCATACACTTTTAATTAAAAATGTATTGATGCATGACTAAATTGTGCACAGTGAAAAACAGACCTATTTTAGCTCAATTGCAATAATGTCCACATAACCCAATGAAGAAGCCCATACAATTATAACAGGAAGACAGCCCTGGCACGGTTATACTTTTTCAGGTCAGATGTATATTCCATGGAACCAATCATCACAAATCAATGTGGCCTCAATCAGCACAAATGAATTTACAGATCTACTCTAAATACCTGCAATGAAGTCATTGCACTAATCTATTGTAAATTAAATATGTGGCTAAATGAAGGCAGAATAATGATTAACATTATTTTCAGGAGTATTTCTTGACAAAGTCTGCTAACTAAGGCAATCTACACCCAATATTTGAATACAAGAACTACGTGCAAGCAGAAATAAATTGGTTACAGCCAGAAGGTTAAAATCAATGCACTGTGGACAAAAAAATGCCTCGTGAGGCCTCTGCTAAAGGAATATTTAGTTTAGACTGACAAGAGGTAAATGTGTTTAGAAGAGAAAGAGCTGGAATTCAGAATAAAAAAAGTTATCACATGGCAAAGACAGCATCCCTATCGCAGTGTCCCAAAGTTTGTCCCTAAATGCTTAATTTGAATTATTTTTTTAGATTTTTTAAGACATAAAAGACATCAAGGTAGACATTTTTACATAGGGATGTGGAGCTGCTTGAGAAAGTGTTGATAAAAGTGTTTAATGAGGAAAGATTTATTATAACTCTGAGGACTGACATCATGGTTTGGATTTTGAATATTTGATTGGTGGGCTTAGTTGCTTTCTCCACCAGAGGATTTCTGTTTGAAAGTAAAAGTGCATGTTTAGGTTAATGGTTGGACTCGACAAAGGATCTTTTCCAAATTTAATGATTCTATCCTAAATTCATGGAAATTTGTGCTCAGGACTGTGCAAAGAAAATCCGAAGAAGAAAATAAATCTGAATTGCTCAGATATCACAGAAACAGGAAGTCTAAAAGTAGTTAATTTTTCTAAAGTATTGTCAAGATAGATAATTCCTCTTTTGCAACTAAATATTTCATTTCTGCAATTGAGATTTTATTTATATTTCTTCCTCTTTTCTCTCCTTTTCCATGGCAGAATCTGCACTGACTTTGCACTTGCATCACCCACCACGACTCTTCCAGCGACAGACAAAAATAGTTAAAAAATGCAGACAGTTTCTTGAACACTGTGGGCTGAATTTCATCAAATAAGGCTCCTTGCATGTGAAAAAAGGAAAAAAAAAAAGGTATTAAATGAATCAGTCTCTGCATCACTGTTTTCATTCTTTTTGCGTTAAGTGCATAAAGATTTTTCCAGCAAAACGGCTGAAAATGCCAAACCATCGAAATCAAAACTTTATCACGGGAATAAACCAGGAAAGTTTTCATACTCGGAATCAAATTTTAACCAAACTCACAGACAGACATATGGAGAGCAGGGAGAAAGCAGTGTAAAAAGACACTCCAGAAAAAACATGAAAAATTTAACTCGAATTCATCCTAAAGAGCAATTTTTAATGCATGCCTCAGTTTTCTTATTAAAATATCTTTTTATTCCTCCAGTGTTGTTCATGAAGTTTTTGGGCTATGTGGAAGAAACAAAATTTAATTTTAGGTCTTTTAACTGAGGAGGAAAATACAGAAACAGTGTTTTAAAATAACAAAATTTACATGGCACAAATTGCTAATTAAAAAGTGGCCATTTCAGAAGCTCGTAGAAACGCAGCCTGAATTTTGGTCTCAGGCTGAGTTATAACAGTTGGATAAAATGGTTTTCCAAAGGAATTCCAGTTGGGTTTATCCTCCAGGAGTTACGCCAGTTGGATAAAGTGGTTCTCCAAAGGAATTCCCGTTGGGTTTATCCTCCAGAGCACTGGAGATGCAGCGCTGTGAGTAACATCACTCCTTGTTACAAAATCTCTGCTACAGCGAGGAACAACACGATGAATTTTAGATGTAAATCTGAATTTCATGACCTTTCAAGTCACATCCTTAAACCTCATTTGAGCAGAGTTTTCTCTTTATGAATATGCAGTTGAACTGAATACCCAGAACTGACATAATTTTTTTTCCCCTCATTTTTAGGCCCTCTTCAGGTGTAAATTAGGCTTTTCCAATGTCATCCTTATTTACTTTATTCTCTCCACAGTTAGCAATCATTCCATTATATTTTTGGTGCATTACATGAAGCATGAAGATGTTTTTGCCTGATAGGTAATGCTTGCACTTGAACAGAAGAGACAGAACAATTGTCAAGCCACTGAAATACCAATGAACAGCAAAAGAGATCTTTGAAACCACTGGACTCACTCAATTTTAGATATGTGCCTTATTTTTAAATTTAAATTAAGAAAAAAAAAAAAAGACTACTTTTCTATAATGAGGAAACAGAAACATAAAAATGAAAGCACAGCTTAAATAAAAAAGAACAAATAATCTTGCAAAGCAATGCTGGATTTGTGTATTATAAGCTAAATGTAGAAAACAAAAATTAAAATATATTATGTCATAATTTAAAAATTTAAGGTCAGAGAATTTTTTTTAAAGGAGTGTCACTTTTAATAACTTATTACTTTCAGGGGATTTTGCTAAAATAACTGCATACTGTTATCTATTAACAAATCTCCCAAATATATGTGGGTCATCCTAAAACTATAACACAAAAATGATCTAAAAATTGAGAAACTGATATCAGGCTATTTTCTTATGTACACCATGTTGTAAAAATAATAATAATTTTAAAAAATTATAAACTTCAGAGCACACCAAGCAGGATTTCAGGTTTTGAAGCCTGAATATATCTGGCTTTGCAAAGAAGACAGTGACAAAATGGGAATAACACCGAATGTCACATCTCAAAAGGTACAAACTGGGGGGGATTCCCCTTTCTGCTCCTAATTCACTTGGGCACTTGGAAAATCTTACCTTTCTAAGAGGTTAAAAAAAAAAGCAGCGTTTTTAAAGTGCCTTTCCAGCCTGCCTCTTCGGTTGTAAATCTCTCCTTAGTTAGGAAAATTCAGAACCAACTCCTTTTTTTTTTTTTGGAAGATTATCATATACATTACACAGAGCATCTTCCTTCTGAAAATAAATGTATGATCTGGAAAAGTAAGAGCGAAGCAGGGCTTGAAGATTATAGGGTTGGGGTTTTTTCTCTATTTCTGAAAGTAACTTACTTTAAAGTCCCTGAAACGGGGTAACATCCATCACACTCTATTTCATTAGTCTTCAAGGCAGCCTTAAATAACTGGACCTAAAAACAGATCTTGGTTGATATGGCAAATATCTAAAAAGGATAACTCTGAAAATATCCTCTGCTGGGTTCAACTTGGATTTTGCCCAAATAAATGCAATCACCTCTCATTATGATTGAAGAGAGGAGAAAAAGAAAAAAAAGGAAAAAAAAAAAAACCTCAGGAAAGCAAAGTGCAGCTCTGTTTAATCCATATAGACATGTCTACCCAAATCCCTTTGCTAATGTATATCTAATTCGGATAGGCTAACTCATCCTGGAATAATGAGAATCTGAAAATGTGGTGCATTTTTAGTATTCTTCAAGTGTATTAATGTACTTCTATAGGGGCTTTAGCAGGGGAAAAAAAATAAAATATCTATGTATATATGTGTGTGTGTATATATATAAGATATACATGCAGCTTTCTGAGCTAGGCAAGCTGATTTCTCTCTAGAAATTGTTCAGTTGTGAGGTTATTTAGGAGAAATAAGCAGCTGCTGGACAAAGCCACACAATAAACAATATTTACAAGTCAGGTAGAGCTCCACAAAGGGCATTTCATCTCTCCCCTGCCCCTCGAGCATCCCGAGTACCTTGCTAATGCTGACAGCTACCACCAAATGCTAAATTCTGCCTTTTTACAGCTGCAAACAGACCCACCATATCTGTAAGGCAAGAAACGTGAAAGAAAAGTGCTTGAAAATAAATATTTTTCTTTTAACATTCCACACAATCCTGCCTCATCCTGCCAGCTACGCGTGACAATTGCAAATTCACCCTCGGCAGCAGAAATGTGGAGAGGGAAATGGGGAGGAATGGGGATTTTGTGCATTTTACAGCTGTAATGCTCCTTCCACGAGTGCTCCACACACATCCCCACTTCCCAGCCCTCCTGCTCTCTCCCAACCAACATTAACTTCCCATGGCAAAGTCCCACAGCCCCAAACCAAGCTCTGCTAAACCCACGCTTCATCTGCTGGAATCAGGCTGTGAAATAAGCACTGAGGTCCAGGTTTAAAAAGCATAACATTGAAATCCTCCCATTTCTGGGCTTTATCCTTTATTTACACCAAGTTG
>VXBI01005351.1:74673-85618 GCA_013397375.1 Toxostoma redivivum
AAAAAAAAAAAAAGACTACTTTTCTATAATGAGGAAACAGAAACATAAAAATGAAAGCACAGCTTAAATAAAAAAGAACAAATAATCTTGCAAAGCAATGCTGGATTTGTGTATTATAAGCTAAATGTAGAAAACAAAAATTAAAATATATTATGTCATAATTTAAAAATTTACGGTCAGAGAATTTTTTTTAAAGGAGTGTCACTTTTAATAACTTATTACTTTCAGGGGATTTTGCTAAAATAACTGCATACTGTTATCTATTAACAAATCTCCCAAATATATGTGGGTCATCCTAAAACTATAACACAAAAATGATCTAAAAATTGAGAAACTGATATCAGGCTATTTTCTTATGTACACCATGTTGTAAAAATAATAATAATTTTAAAAAATTATAAACTTCAGAGCACACCAAGCAGGATTTCAGGTTTTGAAGCCTGAATATATCTGGCTTTGCAAAGAAGACAGTGACAAAATGGGAATAACACCAAATGTCACATCTCAAAAGGTACAAACTGGGGGGGATTCCCCTTTCTGCTCCTAATTCACTTGGGCACTTGGAAAATCTTACCTTTCTAAGAGGTTAAAAAAAAAAAGCAGCGTTTTTAAAGTGCCTTTCCAGCCTGCCTCTTCGGTTGTAAATCTCTCCTTAGTTAGGAAAATTCAGAACCAACTCCTTTTTTTTTTTTTGGAAGATTATCATATACATTACACAGAGCATCTTCCTTCTGAAAATAAATGTATGATCTGGAAAAGTAAGAGCGAAGCAGGGCTTGAAGATTATAGGGTTGGGGTTTTTTCTCTATTTCTGAAAGTAACTTACTTTAAAGTCCCTGAAACGGGGTAACATCCATCACACTCTATTTCATTAGTCTTCAAGGCAGCCTTAAATAACTGGACCTAAAAACAGATCTTGGTTGATATGGCAAATATCTAAAAAGGATAACTCTGAAAATATCCTCTGCTGGGTTCAACTTGGATTTTGCCCAAATAAATGCAATCACCTCTCATTATGATTGAAGAGAGGAGAAAAAGAAAAAAAAGGAAAAAAAAAAAAACCTCAGGAAAGCAAAGTGCAGCTCTGTTTAATCCATATAGACATGTCTACCCAAATCCCTTTGCTAATGTATATCTAATTCGGATAGGCTAACTCATCCTGGAATAATGAGAATCTGAAAATGTGGTGCATTTTTAGTATTCTTCAAGTGTATTAATGTACTTCTATAGGGGCTTTAGCAGGGGAAAAAAAATAAAATATCTATGTATATATGTGTGTGTGTATATATATAAGATATACATGCAGCTTTCTGAGCTAGGCAAGCTGATTTCTCTCTAGAAATTGTTCAGTTGTGAGGTTATTTAGGAGAAATAAGCAGCTGCTGGACAAAGCCACACAATAAACAATATTTACAAGTCAGGTAGAGCTCCACAAAGGGCATTTCATCTCTCCCCTGCCCCTCGAGCATCCCGAGTACCTTGCTAATGCTGACAGCTACCACCAAATGCTAAATTCTGCCTTTTTACAGCTGCAAACAGACCCACCATATCTGTAAGGCAAGAAACGTGAAAGAAAAGTGCTTGAAAATAAATATTTTTCTTTTAACATTCCACACAATCCTGCCTCATCCTGCCAGCTACGCGTGACAATTGCAAATTCACCCTCGGCAGCAGAAATGTGGAGAGGGAAATGGGGAGGAATGGGGATTTTGTGCATTTTACAGCTGTAATGCTCCTTCCACGAGTGCTCCACACACATCCCCACTTCCCAGCCCTCCTGCTCTCTCCCAACCAACATTAACTTCCCATGGCAAAGTCCCACAGCCCCAAACCAAGCTCTGCTAAACCCACGCTTCATCTGCTGGAATCAGGCTGTGAAATAAGCACTGAGGTCCAGGTTTAAAAAGCATAACATTGAAATCCTCCCATTTCTGGGCTTTATCCTTTATTTACACCAAGTTGAGGATGCTTTAAAGTTTTCCAAGGAGCATTTGAAGGCTTCTTTTTTGGCCCCACAACAAAATGTCCAGCAGTAAGAGTTTTGTGGGTTCTTCATACACAACTGCATTTATCTCATGGTTTATAAAAAAGCAAGACTGAGCTTCCAGCATGTCCTTCCATCCTCTCCTGTGTCCTCCTGCTTGTTCCACCCTCTCACCTTCTCAGACATGCACCAGTCTCATCTCAGCACAGGCTGTTCACTTTTTCTTACCACTTCTCCATTTTTTTCTAATATTTTCCTTACAGCAGCACATTACAATAAAGAATGCATATGGTCTGTATTTATATATGGTTCATCAGACATTTTAACTGACTTAAATTAGCAAATTAGTGATGGAGTGACACTTTTCCTCTCCAATCACACAGCCACACAGTTTATACTTTTATTTTAAAACTCAGGTGCATATTATTACCTGAGAATAATTAGACTTTGAAGGTCACAGAGCAGCTGATGCAATTTGCATCCCTGATTAAGGAATGATTGTCCCATAATCAGATACCCAGTTCAGAGGGCCTTCTTCATACCACCACCCTTATATTTATTCATTTTAATGTGTCATTGTTTAGGTGATTTAATTCTGCAAAATGCAAGGAAACTAATAATACCACTGAAAGGCAGAATAAAAGTTTATTTCTAGAGAATATAGGGCAGATGACTGAAATGGAAAATTAGAATTACATAAGTTTTTATACATGAAACACATGTGGAAAATGTTGTGCTCAATGATCCTGTTTAATAATTTTACATCACTGTGACACAATAAAATTCTCAAGATGTTTGCTCCTCCCACAGTAAATATAATATCGCACCTACTTTACAAGAAAATATTTGCTTGCACTACAATACAAACTGCATCTGAAGGGCTCCCAATTATGTAGGTTATAGAAGATTTCATGAGATCCTATAAAATGATGTAGAAAAAAGTTCCACATTCAGATGGAATGCTCGGAAAACAGCATTAAACAGCTGAAAGACCTTCTCGGCAGACACTTGAGCAAATCAAACATTGGATTTGAAATAAAATTATGGTTATTCATTATTACCATCATTTTAAGTGCAGTTGCAATGGCAGATATTAGTGGGGCATCATGGAATGAAAGGTGCTGGGTACAAAAAGGTTCTGGGTAGAAAAAGGTTCCTTTTCCAGCCCCACAAAAGCAGCAGGGATGGATGGAGCTTTCCTCCATTCCTGGTAAAATTCCAAGTATATAAAATTGGGCATAAGCTCATGTCTGTGTGCAATCAGGACATAATAAATCCTACTATTAAGTTAATGCCTTCCCACAAAACTAGATTTTGGGAACAAAAAAGACAATTGGACAATTTTAAAAACTCCTCGTATATGGAGGCTTGAACACTAAGATGCAACGGCCTTGAAATGGAGCAGTGTAAATAAATGTTAGCAGCCTGACCTTTTTAACTGAAAAATATCTTTCCTAATTTAAAAATATTCCAGCACATTCCCCTTCCCAAGCTGAGCCCTCCACAAAACACCACTTTAAAAGGTAGTTTAGTTTTTAATGGCTCAGTAACGATCTACAACCCCATGAAAACAGGGGTTTACGATGGCCTTTAGCTACAGAAACCTGAATGGCGCCGCTACGATTTTATTTGGTTGGAAAATAAAAAAAATCCCACTTGCTCAAGTGATGTAAGAGACCTTCCCATCACATTTCCCTCCCTGCCTCACAGAACTGCACATGTATTGGGTTTTTTATATGCCAATGAGTTTGGTGGTGATAAAATGCTGCCAAAAGCCAGTTTTGATGAATGGTAATAAATTCAAATGCCTCATATTACAATGAGGTTTTTTTTTTTTTAAGGAGAAACCTAAAAATTCATCATAATTTATACTATTTGACCCTCTATGACCAAAAAGTTATAACACTTAAAAAAGCCAAAAAAACCCCAACAATTCCAGCAAGTTATCCTTTTTATCTTTATCTCACAGAGCTCTTACCACAAAATAAAGAATAACACATTGATGCTTGTTAAGCCATGAAACATGAATGGGAAATAAAAATTAAATTTCTTCGCTTCCAATCCCCCCCTCCTCTTCCAAATGAAAGCACTCTGATGAAAAAACTCATTTGCATTGTGAAAGTTTTCTAAGGGCTCGGGTAAAAGAGAGTAACCCCCAGCAGAGAAGCCCGAATTCAGAGCTGCTGGTGTTTGGGAATGGGAATAAAGAGGATTTTCTGCCTGTTCAGCCTGTCAGATTTGCACTGGAGGTTTGCAAAAAGGAGTCAATTCCAAGGTAGTGACACATCCTGACTCCATCTCTTCCCGTGTGATGCTCTGGCTCTCATTTTAAACCATCATTTTAGAGCTCAAAACTTCTGTTTTTAACAAAAACTCTAGAAAGTCTCTCCTCACTCAGAGAAATTTCACTGCCCCATTTTTCCTACAAATGACTCAACCTCAACTCTTCTAAGTGATTTTCAGACCAAGGTTTTGTGTTATGTCCATGCAATATCTTCCTTACTTTGCCTCCAAAATTGTGTCTTCGTGAGCTGCTCTGAAAATATTTGGCTTACACACACCTGTGTCTCAAGTGTTATTTATCTCACAAGAAAAACTCCCAATAATAATATGAAATTGTCCATATATTGACCCAACACTTTTTCCATACTCCCCATGGCTAGAGCAGCAACACATGTGACCAATCCAATTCCTCAGCCCATCAGAAATGTTTCATCATTAGGATATTTAAGGAACATTAATCAATACCGTGGTATCATTTTTAATACCTTATTGACTGGCTGCATACCAAATATGGATGAGTGTAAATCCAAGCAGAGGTTCTGTTTCCAAATGCTCATGGGTGACCTGTGCAAGCACAGCCCAGGAATGATTTAGAGAGGGGGATAAGTGTCTGATAAATAAGAAATGCTCAGCGTGGGGTGGTGTAAAGGCTAAAACCACATCAAAAACAGGGATTATTTTAATATAAGGTGTTTTCCTTCCACCTCTTGGGGTTCCCTGGTTATTCACTGATACAGCCACACACAGGGCACCTTTTCAGCTGTCTTTCTGATATCTGTTTGTATCAATTTCCACTGCAGCTGGCTGCATCCCTTTGACTTGGGCTGTTTTCTCTCTCTTATGGCAGCAGAACCTGTGCAGAGGTCATTAAGCAGCAAATATGTTAAATAGCCTTTAGCACACTTTCAGCATAATCTTCTAATTGCTCCTCTCTGTAGGTAGATACAAACCACTTGCCTTAAAAGAGAGAAAGAAATCTCCTCTTTCTTTAATGACTTTTATTGATGGTTTTGTTTTGCTCCTACTTTGGGCCCAGACTTCCCTATCTATGCTGGCATTTTAAAGCAGTAATTTATGTCATAGGTTGAATCACATAATAATGGCATTTTATGGTTTATCATCCTCAGCTTTCTGGGTGTGTACCTCGGAGGCAAAAGAAGCAAATTTTTATTAACACATGTTTATACATAATTGACCATTTGGGAAGTAGGAAGGAGAAATGGCTGTGATTTACATAGTTTAAGAAATGTCTTAGAGCACCTCACCCAGTCTGGAGCTCCCACTGTGACAGATGAGCAAATGCCCATGGGAGATGACAGCATGGTATTTATGGTATTTCCTTCTGAGACAATTAAGTAACATATGCCAAGACCATAGGGATTATCTCTGAGCTACACAGTATGTAACTCTAGCTGAAGAGAAATATAATATTTTAGAAATTTGACAAACCATATGAAAGGGAAAAAAAATGATTCACCCACTTTAATAATGCAGTAACTTTTCCCTGACTTAATCAGACGTTTCTTGATTATATTTTTTTGGGTAATAAAACAAGCTGCATCCCACACATTACCTTGGAGCTGATGTGCAGGCCGGGAAAAATCTCAGACACACACAAAGTACACTCTGCTATCCCAGGATTAAAGGATTGCACAGCCCACTTGGTCTAGAACAGCCCTGATTTTACACCTACAGTAAAGAATAAAGCAAACTTTAAATTCCATACACTTTTCCTCATCAATGCTATTCATACCACTCCTAAAATTACTATTCTGTGCTTGGAAAAGCTCATGGTCCTGGATCTTCACTGACTTTCACTGCATGCATCCATTTATTCTTTTGTAAAAGTAGATGCAAAATTATATGTAATATTTAAAACTATAATAACATTAATGATTCTCCATTATTTTATATCAGCAACCTGTAAAATATAGCAGTTTATTAATGAATGCACTTATATCCTGTTATTCCTCAGTTCCATGTACTGTGCCAACACTCTGCATCCATTGGACCAGCAGGGCATAGATGTCAATATCATACTTTCTAAAGGTATAAGCAACAGTGCAGCCATTCCAAGAATGCATTTTTGGGGTTCTTATTTTAATTGTCAGCTTTTTAGAACTTTTCTTGCACTGCAGTAAAAAGAATTTCTTCACAGGACTACTTAGTGAAAATCACTCTACACAAATTTGCTTTACAAGCAGTAGAAAACATTTGCTCCAGAGATTCAACGTGGAATCAGATATTGGGTGAATGACTGCAAGTGCAATCAGATCCATGTCCCAGCATTTCACCTGAACCACCTCAGGCACTCTCAGAGCTGAATTCAAAATTTCTCATGCTCAGATAAGAGAATGGAATGGGAATCAAAAGATTTCTGATCTACCAAAAGATCAGGTTGCATAAAATCTCTTCACAAATACAAGAAAAAGAAGAAGAGTATTGCTTTATAGGTGAAAATTCCGTCAGTATTATGTAATTTCTAATGAGATTAAATTTTAAAAATCCAAATTGCTTTAAAAGTTGCAGCAGTTACCATTTACTCAACTGTGGGCTGTTCTTCTGCAGCCCCTCATGTAACAGGACACTGGCTCATGGGTCTGAAACAATAATATTACTTTTCCCAAATTTGTAATCAAGTTTTCTGCATTGTGTGTTCAAGAGGTGATAACCTTCCAACCATTCCTGCTGAAAGAAAACTCCCCAACAGAGGGGTTTTGTGATTCTACGCCAATATTTTGTTTCAGTTCATAAACATATGCCAGATTTGTTATCTACTTAATATTTAGCCCAGCAGATTTCCATTAACATGGGAATACATATCACGGTTTTTACTTCAGAAATTACCTAATGGAGAACAAGGCAAAAAAAAGTAAAACAAACAAAATAATACATAAATCTCAACAGATATATTGATTTATTCCTCCAACAATTGTAAAACTCAGGTCAAAAACTATAATAAACATATTAATTATAAAATAGCCAAGATGTCAAGGCTACTTTTTCTTTCAACAGTCCTGAGTTGAAAGCTTAAGTTCCTTTACTACTGATATCATGTGATAAGAAAATAATGCTCCAGAGAGGACATTGCTGAAAGTTATGGATGGACCAGTTGGGCAACTAATAGGTCCTTAATGGCTTTCCAAAGTAGCCCATAATCTCTGGTAAAACCATCTCTGGAGGGTCTGCATGATCTATTATGTAATAATTGTGGTGCTTCTAAATATAGTTTGTGCTACACTGGTTGCAACCCCATCCCATCAATTTTGTGATATTACAACGGAATTCCCGGGGTTTGTTCCATCACCACTGAGCACTTTTACAGTTGTCAACATTTGTGATTATGAAATTCACTTTATTTCAAAGCATGTGGAGCAGCCATGATTTGGGGAGAAGGGAAATATTGAATTTTTAAGGCAGTTTTAGGTAAAGTATGGAAAGTTTTTTTTTAGGGGGATTTTTGAGGTATTTTGAGGCTATTTAGGGACTTCATGAATTTTTGGGAAATTTGGGACTTTCTTGGAATTTTGGGGAATTTTTACGTGGATTTTTGGGAATTTTAGGGGTGTTCAGGGATTTTGGGAATTGTGGGGAATTTGGGGAATTTTTGGAGAATTTCTGGGAATTTTTTTAGGGGAATTTTTGAGGGTTTAGAGAAATTGTTTGGAAATTTTGGGGGTTTTTTTGGGACTTGTGGGAAATTATTGGGAATTCGGGGAGGAATTCAGGGGCTTTTTAGGGACTTTGGGAAGTTTTGGGAATTTTGGGAGCTATTGGGGAATTTTGGAAAATTTGGGGAATTTTGGGGAATTTTTGGGCATGTCCCAGAACTTATTTGGCAATGTGGGCGTGTCCAAGCCCATATTTGGCGATGTGGGCGTGTCCATGCCCATATATGGCATTGTAGGCATGCCCTTCAGCCATATATGGCATTGTGGGCGTGTCCATGCCATATATAGCATTGTGGGTGTGCCCATGCCCACATATGGACTGGCAGTTGGAATTTTGGGGGTTTTTGGGGGTTTTGGGAATTTTTGGTGGTTTTGGGGAATTTTTCAGGAAGTTTTTGGGGAATTTTTGAGGAATATTTAAGGAAATTTGCAGAAATTTTGGAAATTTGGGGGGGGATTTATGAGGAATTTTTGGAAAAGGAAGTCTGGGCCTTTTTCTCCTGCTGCTCTTCATGAGCTGATTTGGACATTTGAAATACAAGTGACAAGAAACCAGAGGACATTGGAAGGAACTCCAAACATGAGTTTATCCTTCACTGCTGTTCAGCTGTCCCTGAGCATCACTGGAACTGAAGTTACACCAGTGCTCACCAGCAGCTCATGACTGTGATTTCTAAGAAAATCAAATATTCTCAGCACGTAGGAAAAACTGTACCCAGTAGTGAATTTCACCTCAATTCCCATAGCAACTCAATTGATCTAATTTCACCTTTTTCTCCAAGTTTCTCTTACTCTCTTACTTACTTCTTTTGCAGGGGCACAGGAAAGGGTTTAGCCCAGACCAACACCTGAGAGCAGCATCCAGCCTCTGTCAGAATAATTCTGGGGTAGGAATAATCCTCCCAGCCACACCTTCTGTTCCTCCTCTTTCCCCACACCAACAGACACTGGAGCCTCCCAGACACACACTTCACACCCAGGAACCAAATTTTCAAAGAAAACAGAAATTTGGATCAGCCTCAGTTCGGCTGTTCCACCCCACAGGACTGATGTGCAATGGCCAGAGTGAAGAAAATCTTAGAGAATCCCTTGTTTTTGTGGTGAACACCACTGTAAATTAATATATTCAGCTGTAATTATGACAGTCTGTACATCTATTTTTTTTTTACAATTGTGTTGTTATAGTTTGGCCACATCACTTTCTAGATACGAGATAAAATATGAGCAATATGTATTTAATATAGAAAATTCACGTTATTGAGTAGGTTCAGTGGCTTTTTTTCTGTTCCCCCTGCCCCAGGAACTCCTCTTTTAACATTTTGGGAACTGCCAGCATCAACACAGCACAAACTGACAAAGCATTACAGCTGGATCTGAAATTGCAAATCCACCATGAAGAGGTAAATACATGAGCTGCAGAGGCTGCTGCAGGCAGAAATACCTGTTGGAGGTATTTGAACATCTGAAAAAAGGAGGTTCAGACAGCAGAACATCTTGTCCTGCCTCTTCTTGCATGACTTTAGAAGGTGTGGTCTCTGAGATTAGTCCCCAGAACCACAGCACAGTAACTCACATGAAAGCTCCAACTCTCCACTCCATTCCAAGATATTTTCATCCTGAGCAGTGATGATGTCAAAATACAGCACAGGATTTTCTGCTTAACTGTTTGAGTTTTTTTTCCTTTTTCCAAGAACAGAAAATATGGGTTGAGTACTACTGTGAAAAAAAATAATAAAAATCACACGTTGCTATTACAGGAGGGAGCTTGGGATGAGTGCAATTACATCAATATTATTGTAATTAATGATTACATCATGCTTTAGAAAAGGAGCACAGAAAAGGTTGGTATTAACATGCAAGACACGGCAGAGTGATATCAATACTCATTTTACTGTTCAGGTTTTTTTTTTTAAAAGCTAATAGCTGTCAAAAATACCCATTATAGGCTAGTCTATAATTTGTAGAAGTCAAGTAATACATTTTTTCTGAAGGTATAATGGATGCTCCATGGAGCAATTATTTTAGAAAGACAACTTCATCTCAGCTGTCTCATGCCAGCAGAACTATTTAAGAGCCAGAAATGCATAATTCAACATGGAAGAGCTGTCAGATTTGAGAATACCTTTAAATTATAAAAACTTAGCACCACTAGTCAGTTATAATTATAATGGAAATGTAGTTTTCTGTCGTTTTATCATAGCAAACATCTCTTAAGAAGCAATTTCATGTGTTAAAATATTTTGGCAAAGTGACTTTTGATTCTAAAGGGATACAGATTATCTAGTTTTATACCTGAATATTTTCCTCACAAATTGAATGTAGCAGCTTACATCGTACAAGATGGCAAAGCAAGAGTATTATTAAAATCCCATTGGAAATTGTTACTATGAAACAATGAGCTGCATAACTCACTAGGACAGGTCAAGTTATGCACAAAAAATATTATTTTATTGCAAAATATGACAAGACAGTTTTTCAGCAGACAGTCAATTATTTTATACAGCCCACAGCCAAAACACAGAAGGCAGTTCTTCTTTTGACTTTGGCTTCTTTTAGCAACTAGAAAACCAAATTATGAATCATTAAATAGCCACTCAGATGGGTTTAGGACCAACAAAGCATATCAAAAGTGCTCCCAGAAAATTAGGGTAATATTTAAATCCTTTTCAATTTTTTTTTTTTTTTTTTTTTTTTTTTTTTTTTTTTGTCCAGGGTATTGCCATGCCAATTCTTCTCCCTTTAGGCAGGACCAGAAAAATTCTCTTGGTTTCACTCAGAAAAATGCATATTGAGTTATTACCAGGTTATATCAGATATCTAATAAATGTTTTTTTGGCATTTCCCTCCAAGAGCTGAACCCAACAACCAAAGGGTTATTCTGGGTCATTACCACGACTCAAGTTCATTTTCCTTTCTCACTTTGTTTGCTGAGACCCAGAGCAGGTCCCAGTCCTCTCCACTATTGAGGAAAACTAAAGCTGTCATATTAAATTTCTTTTTTTTTTTT
>VXBI01005351.1:85669-116882 GCA_013397375.1 Toxostoma redivivum
TTGCTTTTCAAGTGAATTCTCAAAAATTTTATAAACTATATTCAGTTTGCTTCAAAATTCAGAAAATCACTAAGGATTTTTATAAAATGTTTACAAATAGCTCATTCTTCAACCTGTCCCTTAATTTCATGGAATTATCTTTTCAAAAGTGTTCGCCCAAACCTTCACATGGTCATTTTTCAGGCTAATTAGCTTTTTTGATGATGCTGGTGCTGAGGACCATCACATTTCCCAGATTTCTCCTGGCCTTTCTGCTCAGCCCACACATGCAGTGAGCAGAGAAGCATCTCCCCCTCATGTGGTCAGTTGGTTTTATTTCTAGATATTTGCTGAATAACACTGTGTGCATTCAAGTCCATGTTTCATTTTAAACAACTCAGTCACCCAAAGTGCTCACAGCAAATTTCAAGCAGTTTTGTGATGTGAAAATGTTGAATTTTAGCATTAAATACAACAATTTAGTGGTAGTGCTTGGAATTTAATGCAAGTTCTTGGAATTATTCTGTAAAAGTTATTTCATGATAATAAAGGAGGGAGGAATTATGTCCCTCTTTTTTTATTTACACCTCCTTCCTCCTACAGCATAAACTGAGATTGCACCCAAAATATGGAAAGTTTTCTTATCATTCTGTCCCTAAAGGGAGAACCAGCACATTAACCAAGTGCTGAGAAACAGGAGATCGACTTCAGAAAATATCAATTTCTTGTTTCTATGGCCGCAACATGATGTAGTATTGCATAACATAATACAAATTAAGGAATTAAATTGGTTTCATTTCATCTGATTTCCTGGCAGGCTTTAATGTTTAAAGTATTTACTAAAGAGGCAATTGGGATGCATGCAGCATTCAGAATTATAATTTATTAACACATCTCCAGTAGTGGCACACATTATCTTCCACAGTCTCACCTGTAAATTTCTGGGTTAAATCAGGTTCTGTCCCAACAGCACATTCAGTCTCAAGGCACACAGTGATGTTTTCAACCAGCAGATTTCCAGCACTCTGCAACATTTACCTTTATTCTGCATTTTTTTTCATTAATACACAGATGTAATTGCTTAAACAGAGCTTTAAAATTAATGCTATAAATACAAATTTGGGGTTTGCAGGACACCATACCGTAGACTTTCAATGAGTCAACAAAATTCTAAGTTTGCCATTCTCCACTAAACAACACGCAGGCAATTTACTAATAATGAATAATAAATATATTTTAATAGCTCCTTGGTTTGCTGTGCCACAGATTTGATTTAAGTGTGGCTGGGGGCTGCCCCATCCTCTGCAGACGTGGCCAGGAAAGGTTGTGAGCAGGGCTGGGGTTGGATCCTTTGTTTCAGAGAAACTCCACAGATTTGCTTGTGAGGGAGCTTTTCATCTCATTCCTAGGTCCTGAAAGAGCACTAATAATGCAAAGCTGCTGTAACTACTAAATTTCCCATCTCATAATTAAAATGAGCAGTGTTGGGACTTCACGCCTGTGTGCTCTACAAGGGAAATGTTAATATTGCATGGTTTGGAGGGAAGGAAAGGAAAACTTCCTAGTTTTTAACAGCAGCAGACACATTCCAAGAGTGAGTAGGGAGTTAGCTGGTTTCCAGTGATGCTTTTCAAAATCCAGACACATCATTGCTGACTGTTCCAATGGTCTGAACAGCCCTACAAAAACATTGGGGTTGGGACCTAGACTGCCCTCAGTGCACCACAAACCAGGCAATCCACGTGGATCTCTCCCTATAGCACTGAGGAATGGGGATTAAAAAAAATTAATACATTTTTACCACAAAAACTACTCCAAACATAGCATTGAAAGGTGTTAGTTGTTTTTTTTTTCTCCTTCATTTAGCATAAAGCCCAACTCAAGGACATATTACCTCCTGCCTTCCCCTGACACAAAGTGTATTTACAGTAGGGCCTAAAAGTTTTTACTCCAGTTTCTCAGTCCAACACTCTTGAATTCGATTAATGGAGACATTCCAGCACTTACGTCAAGTTATGCTGCATATAAATGGGGATAAAAGGATTATCAGGTTATAAATCAATTGAGAGATTCAGGGATATAAATCTCAGGGACACTGGGCTTCAGCCTTAATGGAAATGCAGAATTCCATTGGCTAATCACAATTTAGATTGCTACCAGATACATCACTTAGTTTCACTGGGTGTCCTAAAAAATCCCCCTGGTATTGAGGAGAGGTGAGAAAATTAGAAAAAAAATGCTTTACAGGTATCTCAAAAAATCTGCTTCCATGTTTACAGCAAACTTGGAAGCAAACTGTGCTGAGAAACCTGATTTTTAACTACATCATTGTGGCTGTAGAAGTCATTGTTCTTTTTCACATGGTTAATGCAAAATAGAAGGATATTTTACCTAAATTAATCTCTTAAAAAAGTAGATTTACTTATCTCAGAGAAAAATAGGAGAAAAGATAAGTATAGAAAACTATACATGTACAGAAATGCAGAACTCGTGTGACAAAGTCGTGCCATGGCCAAGTTAAAAAATGTTTTACAATGCCTTGAGTCCCCTAAGGAACTTCAGTTTTGCAGAAATATAGCTTTTATTAAAAAAAATAAAAGAACAAAAAATTCCTTGTCTTTGACAAAACAGAGATAGAGAAAGCTCCAACATGCAGAAAAGTGAATATTCCAGGTACACTGCTTGTTTTTTCTGGAGAGAAGATTAATCAGGTCAAAAGGCAGAAATCTCAAACCTGGTGCTGAGGAATAGAGGAGGAGGGAGTAACAGCTGGGAAGAAATCAGAAATGTTCACTTCAGCACCTCTGGGAAGGGGGAAGGACTTTGTGGGAACACGAAGGCTCAGCTTTCCTCAGGGGCACGATAACTTCTGGCTGTGTTTGACAGAGAACATTTCTGCTGAGCACTGGAGGAACCCTGAGCCAAGGAGACACGATGGGAACGGGAATGCTGGGCTGGAGAAGGGAAAATGCAAAGGACAGTTCATACCCAAAGGATCCCCTGGGTATAAACACAATATGTAATTCTTAGAACCAATCAAAGACAAACAAATCAAAAACAACTCAACTCATGCACTGATTATTTCAGGGCTTTTGCAGGCTGTTATATATTTTAAGCTTATCTAGCACCTAATATCATTAAAATGACCTAATGTTCAACTGGGCATTGTCATATCTTCTACATATGAGTGGGGTGAATTTATTTTAGAGGCTTTCTTTTTTAACAAAAACGTCACATTAGAAATCCTGTTGTATTAAGCACAAAGGAGAGTTTCTTGTAGGTTTCCATAAATATTTGCTGAACATCAGGATGTTCAGTTGGAAATAATGAGAATGCACTGGGCAGACATGACCCTGAGCAGCCAGGGTGGGGAGGGAGGCATGGAAGGAAGATATTAAATTGTGTTTCCTCATGTCACTGCCAGTTCCAAACCCAGCTTTCATGGCAGTGTTTCACCCACCATCCCTGCAGTGCATCACTGTGCCAGTGTGTGCTGGGACATCACTCTGATGTCACATCAGCCACTGGCAAAGGGCCACGTTCTGAGTAAAAACTGGGGCTTACCACGAAATGTCTAAGACTTTTTAAAAAAAATATTTTTAAATTAATGGGATTAATTTTAAGCCAAGGCAAAGAAACAATGGAGTGGAAGGAGTGGGGGCCACCTCCAACTGTTCCTTCACAGTGAGCTTTGGCTCAAGGCCAAAGAGACTGAAGGGGAGACCCTGCAATAAAATACCTTTCACTAATTTTTTTTATTTTTTTAATAGTAAAGATTTAGAAGCCCTTTGATTTATCTGACAAGGTTGGATGCTGTTTGAAATCACCACCATTTCCTTTCTGCTAAGCAGCCAAATGTAAACTCCATGTACAACATATTCTAATTTAAATAGACAATTACTACCAAAAATATCTCCAGTGGCATTCATAGACTTCAAAATTCATGGTTTGGTACATTTTTATGAAATGCTTCAGTTGTTATTTCAAAGTGTCTTGTAAGTCCAGGAATTTTGAAGAAGAGAGGAAAGAGTTGCACCCTATTAGATTTGTTCTGCCACTACAAGATCAAATCAAAAATACAATAACAATGTAGTTAGCACTATTTTTAAAATATCCTCCATAATTTATAATATCCTTGTTTACAAACAGAATTATTGCTATTATCTATGTCAGACCTTTTGGATCCTCAGAATTTATTAAATATCTCAAATTTTCATTCATTCAGCACAGAAATTTTAGTGAGTATAGTGGTAAGTGGTAATGAAAGCAAGTTTTCCTCAGATATTTAGTTCTAGGAGGAAACCCTCACTCTAAGAATACAAATTTACTTTTTAGCATGTCCCAATATTAATATTATTCCTCATATAAACACTAATTATGGGCTAGACCAAAGACCACTGAAATCATTCCATGGCTTTGCTCATTTATATCAAACTGTCTGAACATTCCAACAGCCTCTCACAGAACACGAAAAGTACCTTGCAGGAAAGAAAATGGGGGGAAAAAACATTTTCCTCAAGTTTGATTTTATCATCATTATTATTCCAAAGCTTTTGCAAAGGATAGCAGTTGTTTGTCACAAATAATACTAAAAAGAAAGGATTTGTAACTGTAATTTTTGCACTCTTCACTTCCTTGGGGCCATTTACTAAAGTAAATTACAGCAAGGAGTGGTTATTGTGCTAATGCAGGAAGAATCTGCCCTTTATAACTGCAAAATTTCATAATAATGTGTTTTACAGTGTGGTCCAAACTTGATTACTTGTAGGAAGGACAATAAAGAATGAAAGCAGATGCTCATAAAAAACTCTACAATATCCATGGAAAAAAAAAATCTACCCTACATTAAACATCACACTGAATGAAGAAATAGAAGATTGAGTTCTTCAGATTTTACTTTTATAAAAACAGGGGAGACAAAAATACAGACATATTTTCTAAAAGTATGAAGTTGAGGAAAAGGAGTCTGAATAGCTTGATATGTATTTGCAAATATGTAAATTTTGCAAAAATATTTATACTTTCTCTGCTTTGCTCTTTTGGAGTGTTTTTTTTCATGCTTCCAAAATTCTAGGGATTTTTTTAATTTTTAAATTTTGTAATTATTTTTCTATTTTGTTATTGAATAAGCTTGGTAAGATTTATCAGGCAGCACAAAAAACCACCAACCCTCAGTATTAAAATAAAAATTATTATTCATACTGTAATTAAAATGTACTAATTAAATCCAAGGGAAGACCACCTTTAAAAAAAACCCAAAAAACAATTAGAACTGAACCCCAGAAGATGAGAAACTGTCAGGATTAGGATTTAAACCTGACTCTCAACTCTGAGCATCCCTACCAAGACTCAGCATTAAATCCTATTGCTTGGTATCATATGGAAAGAATCTTCTTGATTTTTGAAACTGGATGTTAAAATTTCAACACTGGAGGCAAGAAAAAAATGAGCAGCAAAAAGAAAAGTGTGACCACGAGCTAGAGTCAAAAATCCAACCCTTCTGCACTGGAAAATTGTGTGTTTGATGTGGGATCACAAACACCAAGTGAACCTGAAACCATCAAGGCTTGGTACTTCAGAGCACAGCTGGAACTCACAGCCAAAACAGATTCCTAGACATGTACCTGTGAAATTAATACTTCACTCCTTTTAATCATTTCCATACATCTTTAATTTTATCGTAACCTGATCCTCAGTAGAAAATTTTCAGTAAATTTCCTTGATTTCTGCCCATTCTGCAGCATGACAAACACACCAGAATTCAGTGCAGCCACATGCATTGGAAAAAATGGTTCCCATTAATTTCCTTTTCTCCTACTGCAGGAACTCCTTTCTAATAGGAAAAATTCCCATCCATATATTTAGATACACATGTCAATGCATCTGTGTGAAGTATTACAAAAGTAAAAACAAATGCAGTTTTGCTACAAGTTTTATATAAGTGCATGCACATTTATCCATAAAATCTATGTATATTTCCATATCTATATCCATTTTTATATAGATATGTATTTCTACCTCCATGTGTTCACATATGAACACCAAAACATAAATATAAATATATATGCATATGTATGTATCCCTCTGATCTTCTTTCCTCACCAACCACAGTTCTGTATTCAGTGAAAGTTTCCAAGTGTCTGCACATTTATTTCTGGATAAAAGAAGCAGTTTGAGCTCCTGACCACCATTCTGTAACAAATAATTCTTTGTGGCTGTAATTAAGATGGCTCTGAAAGACTGCTGGGATGTCTTAGTGGTCTGGAGAGCACTCCCCCCTCCCCTGAAACAAAATCCTTTATCACATTTTTGAATTAATTATAAAAGTTAAAAATTAAATCTTTCTTGTGTCCCCCATAATAATCCTCCCAGATCAGTTTTTGTCCATATTAATGGAGAACACATCCCTAGTAAGATTTAATTTCAAACTTTTATAATTATGGTTAAAATTAAATCTTACTGTGGCTGTATTACACATTAACATGAATGAAAGCCAGCCTAGGAGGATTATCAATGGTACTCCAGCACGATTTATTTTTAACTTTTGCAATTAATTAAAATCTTTGGATAAAGATCTTGTTTTGGAGTGGGGGAGTCCCTATTAAGATGAAGCCCATGAAGTGTTTCCATTCTTGTGCAGGGTATTGAAAATGGGAAGGCAAAGGCTGGGAGCTCAGGGAGATCATCCAATAAATCATTCCTCCCTGGCAGAGCAAGACTTAGTTCTGAGCTGCCTCAGCTCTGGAGAAAATGGTAATAACACACCAAAACAGCTCTTTAAAAACACTCAGCAACACCCAACAAGCATGGACACAACCTCACACCATCCAGAATGCCATGAGAGGTATCATCCCATTCCAGTTCTCCTTTTTTCTCTCATAAAAAAATATTTTTCAGAGTAAAATTACTTTGCCTTGACTATTTTTGTGGTTTTCCCCATCAGAAATGAATTTAGGCAGGGACAGGGAATAGCACAAGGTCTCCCTCACACTCAGCTTTGCTGCACCAGCTGTGCTTTGCCAGACAAAAAACTGATGAAACTCCCAGAAATGCTCAGGTGTTTCTGTCTCACTGCACACAAAGGTCTCCCAACAGTCTGTGCTGCTCCAGGTAAAGCCCAGCCCCAGTGGGAGAGGCCATGGATTCACTGGGAATGGTGGAGTTTGGAAAAGATCCTTCAGACCATCAAGTCTGATCATAAACCCAGCACTGCCAAGTCCACCCTGAACAGGGTCCCCAAGAGCCACCTATTCTCCTGACATCAGCTGGGGATGAGGAGAACTTAAAATAAGCAAAATAAAATGCTGTTTGAGGGTTTTTTTACCCTCAGAAAAGTTTCTTCAATCAATGGCTGCATTCTTCCACGACCAAACATCTTACACTGCTGAAAAGTCATATTAAGTTAGAAATTATTTAAATTGCCTCTGATGAGCCAACACGGAGTTTGCAACAAGGGCTTTGCAGTAACTGGCTTTTATAAAATACTTTTTGTTTAGAATCAGTTCTGTCCCATTCCTGGAAGTGCCCAAGGCCAGGTTGGATGGGGTTTGGAGCAGCCTGGGACAGTGGGAAGTGTCCCTGCCCATGGCAGGGGTGGAACAAGAGCATCTTTAAGGTCCCTCCCAAACCAAACCATTCTGGGATTGTCTAAAATGTGCCTTGGGGAAAAATAAGCAGAAAGATAAACTCAGAAAATACAAGGCCCAGAGAAAGAAATAGTCATAGCCAGAGTCTGAATTAAATCTATGAAAGGGATCAAACTTGGCTGGAAACAAAAGTGCTGACTCCTACATGATTGTTCAGCAGTCAGGAAATGGGAACTTGCCCATTCTTTGTAAATATGAAAGTATTCATACTGCATCAAAAGTATCTGATTCCTCTATCGTGTTTTTCTTCGAAGACAAACCACAGAGCTCCAAAACTCTGGCTAACCTCATTTTTCCCAGTGATATGCTCTAACTTACACAGAAAGAATATCTCAGTTTGTGCTTCCCAGAAAATATCACCTGAAAAACAAAATATTTATGAGAAACACTGTGAGGGAAGAGTCTGATTTTAACATGGAGAAGAGGCCAGGAAGAGCAGAGAAAATAAGACCTTGGAAAACCCAACAGCAATGCAATGAAAACATGAATGGCTTTTATAAAACCAGAGGCTAAGAGATCTTCACTCGTTCCTGTGTCCTTAAGCAAATAATTTTGCTTCATTTTGGTGTTGTGGTTAATTTTCTGTAGGCAGTCATCCACCAGCTAAAGTTATTTCCCAAAGAAAAGCTGGAAATACCTCATTTTCGGTAATTACTAAGCACAGTATTATTGAATATATGAGTGAAAGGAAGATTATTCATAATATCAATAAATCCATATATATAAAATACATATATTCATAACGAGGTTTTTTTCCCCCTCTCTTTTCCTTCTCAAGGTGAAAGAGTATCCATACATGGTATTTCCAGGTAGGAATATCATACCTAGTCCTCAAATAGCAATTCTGGTCAGTTCTGACACAATGAAGAATAAGCTGTTCTACAAAGAAGGAGTAAAAATCACTCCAGGAGAGTTTCAACTATTCAATGAGATTTTATTAAACAATCTCCTACTGATTTGCTGGTATCTCTGTGAATTATTCAGAGATGGGCACCTCAAAAAATTTTTTGTCCCTTTCTGTTATCTGTGAGCAGTGGTCTCCCATGCCAAGACCCTTCCTTACCAAATATATTCCAGTGGAAGCTGCTGCCTACATCTAACCAAAGTATAATTTCAAAAAATAAAAATAAAACAGTAAACAAGTGACTCATAGATTTTCTTCCCTTTCTTGACAGAAAGCCATAATTATTTATTTGGGGAAGTCCTGTGAGCCATCTCATCAGGAGCACCGATGAATTTTCTGGGAATGATTTGAAATGTTTCCAGTTAAACTCTAGACTTAACATCTCAAGAAGAAAAACTAATGTTTCTACCACATATTTTATTAAGCCCTTTAGGTCCTTTTACAAGAGAGGAAATACCAATTAACATATAATTTAGCAGAACAAAATATTATCCCATTTCAACCAGTACCCACTTCCTTGAAGTTTATTCAAGCATTAATAACCATTTAATGCAATTTAACTACACTGAGGTATCCGTTACATTAATATCATATATCCATCAGGAAATTAGAGTTTTGTCTCTATGAATTTTGTATTACAAGAAAGTCTTTATAATTTTATTCTGCACTTTATGGTGGCTAATTTAAGTTTTAAAATGGTTCAGATAACTTCCCAGTCTCTCTCTTCTGCACTGTAATATGACTAACAAATTGTTACTGATGTTAAAAGATCATGAACACATCATTTATTAAACAGGGCTGGAGAGAGAAGTTTGAAAGAAGAGTGCATTTCCCAGATAATCCCTGTGTTTCCAGGAGCTGACATCAACCATAGAACAAACTCCATGGGCTGGGATGCTCAGGACCCTGGGCTCCACAGGAGTGGAAACAAACTCAAAAAATATTCTGAGGTTTTTGTCTCAGCCTAAAAAAACCTCGCTGCCCACTCTCTAGTAATGGGCATTGGGCTGAAAGTCTAATGAAAAAGAGATTTTCCCCATCCTACCTGGTCTGGGGATCATGGATCAGTGATGCCCATGAGAAAAGGGAGTTGAGTTCAATGATAACTCAAAGCAAAACAGAAAATATTCTTGAAGTACTCAAATATGAGACAAGCACATGTTGGTACTGCTCCTCTGAAGTTTCCTCAGAGAGACAGAATAAATTTGATTATTGCAGCTCTCTTTGTTCCTTTATTTAAATTCAAAGGTCTTTTTACCTTTTTATTTTGACAAAATATCAGAATATACACTTACCACTGATGTAAACAACCAGAAATAATGTCTGAGACAATGTAAACTGATTATTGATTAAAAAATGGATTTTGCTGGTAAAGGTTTTAATGGTATTTAGCATTTAATTCTGCATCATGGATTTTATCTCAATATTTACCCATTTTTTAAAAAATTTTCCTCTCCCAGTTAAAGAGGAATGAGAACACAGAATTCTCTTTCAGACTGGAGAATTTAAAGTTTTTTGTTGATGACTCCTTTTCTTAATAAGTATCTCCTCAACTGCAATTCTTTATATAGCTTTATATACATTTGTGCATAGCAAGATGAGCAATAAACCTTAATTCTGACATATTATTTTATATTGACTCTGGAATACCTACTCATTTACAAACTGTTCTGTTCTGCTCTAAAGCACAACTTTTCAGACTTGCTTTTTATTTTTTTTTTTTTTTTGCTCACACTATGAGTGCTTTTGAGGGAAAAGTAGTTGAAAGAAGATGATTTAGGTGCATCCCAAAGAATTTGCCAGCTCTGCCTACACCTCTCTCCCCTGTTCCCACATTTCTCCATAGATCCTGCAAATCACTCCTTTGGTAATTTCAGTCACCACCTCCTTAAGCCACTGGAAAAAAAAAATTCCAGACACTTTTCAAGCACGGAGGATGAATTTAGAAAGAAAAAGCTTGTGTTCTGCTGTAATTGTATCCAAAAAGTTCTTTATGTGTTGGTTTGAGGGTCAGTGCACCTGGATTAGCTGGAAAATTAGTACAATTTCAAGCATTAGGAAAAGAGACAAGATCTGTCGAAATTATCCCATAAAAAGGGACAATTGTCCCATAAAAAGGGTTTATTGAGAGCCTGGGATGGAGGAAAGTGACCAGCCCAGTGAGGAGAACCCAAAAAATGGGTTTGATCCTCTCCCCACTGATTTCCACACAAAAACAAATTCTCAGAGCACAGATTTTAACCTTGGCTGTTGGACAGAAGAAGTCTTTGCAATAAAGCCTTTGAAAGAATAGATGCTACAGAATATGCTGCTTTTTATGTCTCAACCAACAAGAGAAGTATAAATAAGCTTGCAAACCTCTCAAAAGTCACCAAACACAAAATATTGTAATGCTGCTATTCCCAGTGATTTCCATATCTTGTAAAAAACCCTACTCTGAGTAAGCACTGCCTCTCCTCAGCCCTTTTCCAGCACAGTGCATTTTCCTGTGTCAGAAAATAACAGATCCTGTAAATATCTGAAGATAAATTTTCCTGAGTGCATTACTGAGTCACCTGGATGCCTAAATGAGATGGCAGAGAGTGTAGGAGAGTCTGCATTAAATTGCTTTTACTGACAGCATCTCTACAGAATAAAGGATATCTGTCACACTGTTGATATGAATCTCCTCCTCATTGTGCCTTTTGGCATCTGTGGATTGTTAAAGAAGCCTGAAACTGCCTTTTCTGCAAATTCTTTCAACTCTTTACTTCTTTTTATTTGTCCAGCAGGCTTTGGGTTTGTTAAGCTTTGCCTATGGAGGGGAAGGAAAAATAAGCCCAATGCATTTTATAATTCCAGAAATGCTCTCTGGCCAGAGGGAAGTGGCCAGACTCTTTGGTGGGAGAGTCAGCAGCAACAGACAGAGCCCAAATCTAAAACTTAGAGAAAGAACATCATTTATATATCATAATTATCTTGGTTTTAATTGTGCACATTAAATTTCTGTAGAAGCACTGACAGGTAGAAAAATTCAACATTTGTGTGAAAAGAGTCCAACAATACCATTTATTGGAGGAAAACAGCACAGGATATGCTCAGAGACCTTGAAGATGATATTTCTTTTATCTGTGTAACAAAGTGTTTCACAAACAAAAAATAAAAAATACACCACTGCAATATGCAGAGAGGAAAAACTTGCCAAACACAAAAAAATAAAGCAAGAACTACCAGTATCTGTCATGTTGCAATCGTTTGTGCTGGTATAAATTAATAATTCTTCTGTATTTAAACACACTCCAGGATTAAATTGTTGTTACAGCAGAAGTTCCCACTCAGGTCCTGGTTAATGAAATTACCAATACAATTAGCTTGAATAATCTCTACTTTAGTTTAGCCACACCTAAAACAGGAAATATATTTGCCAAGCCTCAGCCTGGGGGGAAAAACAGACACCAGAAGCAGCACTGATGTGAAAGGAAATAAATGACTGCCAGCTTGGCTTACTCTGCCTAAAATTCTCCTTTTAATGAACTTCAGCAGAATTTTAACCAATTTCTTAGTCTTGCAAAGTTCACATATACAAGGTTTGTGGTTTTCTTTGTACGCATATTTTTCCATCAATTCCCAATGGGGAAAAAAAATAAAATAGCCTGAATTCCTCATAGAAAGCTTAATAATGTTTCAATATATCAGTAATCCCACATCATACAAGAACACTAAATCACTGTAGAAATAAGAAACTCTTTTAAATGTAATAATTAATTAATGATTCAGGCTGCAGCTCTCATTTGTTGTACCTACCGCCATTTAATTCAATTCTAAAAGTAAAATATAATTCAGTAAACCTTTGAGGGAAAAACAGATATTTTCAATATCTTATGAATATGGCAGAATATATAATTAAAGACAGATCTACAGAAATGTAAAGAAAAAGTCTTGCCTAATAAAAATAGTTTGGGATATACAGTATATTGCAGTGAAGTGCAGTATCATTAGTTCAATTAAACATGCTTAAAAATAAAATTAAGCTGTGCTTTTATGTTCTAAATATTCCACTGAGAAAAATACAGTTAAGAGAGACATCAGTGTTTTATGACAGATGCATCTTGAGCACAGTTTAACATGTCACCAACTTTACAGATTTCTACTCTAATAAAATCCACTTGTGAACCTCTTCTAATAAAAACCCTACATGTAAGAAAAAGTCAGCTTGCACAGTTTTTATTTTTAAACTGCTACATCAATAAAATGAGAGGAAAGAACCCAAAGAAGGAGAGAAAAAAAATTGAAAAATATAAGTGTTTTATAGTAAGGGGCATTTATGCAGGAAAACATTTAAAATATTTTAATATAACAACATAAGATGATGTTTTGCCTTATCAGACCCGTTGAGTGACAATTGACATGAAGTGAGACTTCAGCCTAAACTAATTTTTACTAATAACACAAACTATAATTAATACATGCCTTTTGTCAAGGACATTTTTTATATTCTGATTGTATCCCACTAATGAGACCTGGGCTGGGAAGAGCTTTGATGTCCCCACATCTCAGGTTGGACTGAAAATGTGACACCAAGTTTAACAATTTGATATAAGTAAAATGCAGCCTGAATTTCTCCACAGAAGCACCCATATAATCTTCAGTGCCTCTAACAGGTTTTACAGCATTCAGTTGAGGGGATAGAGGAGAAGAAGTGAAAATTCCCATTTATTACCACAGATGAAAAGCCAGAGAGGCTAAAATTTAGCTTTCCTTAATATTAGTTTATCCTGGATATTTGTTATAGTATTAAAATCAAAATATAGAAAATTTACTTAATGTACACAAGAAAACACCTTTTTTGGGGGGACTATTTAAAAAATGATTGGTTCTACTGCTGCAGGGCTTTGTGTGTCTAATGAACAAAAAGGAATAAAAACTTAAATTTTTGTCATTAATTTCATTAATCCACCATTTGAACGTTTGTTTTAAAGATCTCATTGGATCTCACAAGAAAAATGGAAACTAAACATATTCTGCAGATGAAACAAGATCCCAAGTGAGACAGAGCTGTTGATCTGTCTGAAGGCTGAGGCTGCTCTTGTGTGATGTTCTTCTCCCTGACCATATTTCAAGGTAAGAATCACCTCAGAATTATCCATCTCAACCCCTGCATGAGCCAGGCCCACAGCAATAATTTTCTATTATATAGGGAAAAAAACTAAACAAACAAATACCAGAAAACCGCATAAAAAAGCAACAAAACCTTGCAATTTTTGTAGGTTACAGCAGCAAGCTTTGATTAAGAATAGGAAATAACCCAAAGCAGAGTTGCAGAATTCCCATATTCAGCTGCTCCAGGCAGCTCCATCCCAATGGCCTGGCCTATTCCAAGGAATAAGATGAAATAGCAAATCCCAAAACATCTTCCTTAACTGATTTACACTTCTAGACATGCAAGACTCAACAAATATTAATTGAAATTCAAGCTAAATTGGTCAGAGAATGAGTTCCTAAAATGCTTTATTCACGGAGCCCGAGAGTCTGAATTTCTTTCTTCCACCACCATTATTGGAAATAAATTTGTACTGATGGATCAGCAAAGCTGATAAGAAATCAAAGATTCAGTAAGTTATTTTTTCTACTTTGGAGCACTGTGGGAGCACAAAATTACATATGCAGCCCTGCTGAAGCTATTGCAAAAGTTATGAGTTCCCAAACTTTTCTACAATTGCTTTTATAATCTCTTTCTTTTAATATTCCCTTTTTAGGCTATAACTTTAAAATTCTCTCTAAGCCAATTGAGAAGCAGAAAAATAAAAAGGCAAGAAATCCAGGGATTTTACAGTAAAAGCTATAACTGTGCAAGTTTCTGGAGTAGTTCTGCTAAAAAGCAGAAGGGAGAGAAAGCCGAAATTTGAAAGTGTTGAAGGGAAATAGGCCCTTTGTTGAATATATTTAAGAAAAAGCATTGATATGGAACTTCTCAGTGTGCTCTCTAAATTCTTTAATACCACATGGCATGATTCACAGCTTCTGTTTTCTTACCAGAGCTTTTCCAAAACTTTCTTTTTGAGACGTTGCCCCAAGTTTTCTCAGGCATGTGAATGGGATTTCTCTTGGCCTGATAGTTCTGCTACACATTTTCCCCTTCCAATAACTATTAAACATTCTGAGGTATCAAGCAGTTCATATAATTGAGAATTTGGGCATTTCATTCTGGGTTTATGCAGGGGAAGAATTAATCCTTTAGTCACTCACACTTCACATGCATTTGTTCAGAAAGTTGGGGGTGTTTATGTTTTCTTTCCAAAGAAAAAGTGTTTCTTGGAAATCTGAGAAGTTTGTTTCCTGGGTGTTTGATTCAAAATCTTTGCCATGTTCTTCCTCACTTCCTGCAAGTTCACTTAACAGATTTTTGGCTCCTTTGCAAATATTTTTTTTTATGTAATGGTGATGCACAAAATCATCTGTTGGCCAGTAGCTGAAGGAATTTGACAATATCCACGCATGACAAGTTTTTTTTCAGTCCCCTCATGAGGTTTTTGTTCTTTGTGCCATCTCCACAGCACTGCCTCTCATTTCTCATTTCATCCATCTGGCTTCTGGTCTCCATCTCAGCATGAGGGTGGAGTTCACCTCTGTGGAGACTTATTGACAGATAAAACAAACATTGCACCCAGAGATGTTGCCCTGGCACAGGGTGCCCAGAGAAGCTGGGGCTGCCCCTGGATCCCTGGAAGTGTCCAAGGCTAGGCTGGATGGGGCTTGGAGCAGCCTGGGACAGTGGGAAGTGTCCCTGCCCACAGCAGAGGTGGAATTGGATGAGTTTAAGGTCTCTCCTAACCCAAAACAAATTATTCTACAGCTCTATGAAGTTACAAACTCTCCTAAGCACACAGCAGCATTTCAGAGCTCAGTTTTATCCACAGCCCCATACTCTGGACTATAAGAACAGTTTTGAAGCTACATCCCAGAGTGGATAATACTCAAATAAAAATTTAAGGAGAACAGGCAAAAATTTCATAGAACAACCAAATCAGGCAAAATATGGAGTTTACCAAGCAGAGCAACCTGAGTTAACTGAGTTAAACCCCCATCCCTACCTGGGGATACTCCTTCCCATCCATTTCTCAACCCCACAGTGGGAAGACAATGCAAAAACTGAAACAGTTTTTTCTTTTTTCCAGAACATGCAGAGTGGAATAACTAACAATTATCACCCAGTTCATCCATATTTTTATAAAAGGACTCTGAGTGCACACACTGTGTAGGATATGGTCTATAAAACTCATGATTCCTGACCATGCAGCTTGGACCCTTCCCTGGCATCACCAGCCCCACACATGTTCTCTGTAGATGAAATTCTTAAATTTCCAGGTGTCCAGGGGACCATTTGGATCTACTGCTTTCCCCACATACTCAAATATTCAGAAATCCTGAGCAAATGTGTTTAAGTCGCTGAATTTCATGCTTAAAAAAATTCTAAGTGAGGAGAAAAAAGAAAAATGCAGATTTATCTGGGGAATGTTAAACATATGCTAACCCTATACTCTTATTTCTGCAAAAAGAGAGAGAGAGATGGTTAATGTTTTTATGAGACAGTGATAACCAACCCTGTAAGAACCTTGAAAATCTCTTATAAACACAGCACTCATCACAGAGAAACTGAGGTGGAAGGAAGAGAAATTAGGCAGAAAGCAGAAAAATAAGAGTGAAAAAATAAATGATATGAAGTACCAACTTCAATATGTCGTGCTCTTTAGTTGGAGGAGAGATACTAGAGAAGTTCCTTGAATAAGACTTTTAAAATAAGACTTTACATTTAATTTATGATTTTGCTGGTGATATAAAAATTAGCAGGTATCATCCATACCCAGAAAGGTGGAAATATGTCCTATAAATGTGTCATGTGTCCTTGATCAGATTAATATAAATTTAATATAGTTCCACAAAGTACAAGTTCAAGGCGGCACATTAATCCTAGAGAAACGGTAGTGGGTGAGGAACATGACTGCTCAGGACAGAAAGGTAAATAAAGAGATTTTAGTTTTGGCATGGATATAAACAGGTATAAACTCACTGACAGAAAAAAGCACAAGAGGAACATCATTCCTGAATAGCTGCTCAGTGCTCCACAGCACAGGCAAAGCAGAGGAAGGAAAACACTCAACCATTTTCGATACAGAGGCTGACGAATTTCTGAGCAGGTTTTTGGATGCAAGCTGGTTTTTTGCAGTAGGCAAAAATAAAGCCTAAGCTAAGCCTGCGTCATTAGCCCACCTCAAAAATCTGTTAAAATCCTAGGGAAACACTGAAATTAATTATTTTATAGCAACTGGAAGTTGTTATACTTTCCTTAAGAGCAAACAGAAGTTAGGAAGGTCAGGAAACCTCATCAAGGATATAGAAGGAGACTTTTCTGTGCCTGGAGATGCTGGGGAAGAATTTTGCAAACTTGAACACTGCTGACTGGACATCTTTGCATGATAAGGACCAGATGGAAAACCCAGAAGAGACTCCACGAATTCACTTGCAAATTATCACTTAGCATTAATTATGCCCAGAAATCTGCCTCGCATTGACGTTCGCATTACCAAATACTCCAGCGCGGAGATATCTACGTAAAAGTTTATAATCAAAGCCATGCAAGCAATTTAAATATTGCAAGGCTGTAAACAGATTAAAGATATGATTTTATTGAAGTATTTGGGTTTGCAGCGAAACATTTCACCATTGTGCCATGTGTGGCTTTTCTGCTTAGCTGCAAACTCCAAACAGGCAGGAATAACACAGCTTTGTGATTAACCAAACAACCAATAACCCACAGGACACAGTGACTGGCCATCATCCTTATGTAAATAAGGAAAGCTTGTTTTTGCTTGCTAATAGCCGGCACACAACAATGAAATGCTTTTAATAAGTTTTTAAGAGGGTAAGATCAAGGAATCAATTTGGTGAGTGCCCTTTCCGATGGCCGCACACCACGTCCAGGCTGGAGCGTGACACGTTTGCATTGTTATTTGGCTGTAAACAAAATGAAAAGATCTGTCATTGAAATTTAAACACAGAGACTGGTTACATAAACTCCAGCATTCTCAGCCCCAGTACAGTACAATCAACAGTCTGAAGAGACTGTATGGCTAAACAAAGTTTGGGGATGTTTTTGGACAGGGGAGAAAGATTAATAACCAGAAAATAACTCTTGGCTCCTGCTACAAACTCTTAGGAATATAATTTTAAATTTGTGTAAATCCAAAGATTGATGCTCAAGCTTATGAAATAACCATTTTTCCACAGCGTTGAAATACACAGTCACATGAAAACAAATCTTTTTGCTGGCCAATTTTAACAGAATATACTGCTTTTAACAAAAAAAGCAACTTAAATAAATCTGACCTATCTGTTCTCGTAGATAATTGTAACTGCGGTCAGCAAACAACAAATCTTCTATAAATGGTCATCTTTCCAAATTATTCTGGCTTCAGAACAGGCTTGATTAATTGCACAAACACGGCGTGTCTCTGAATGCAATTTGTCTGTGTGGACCAGCAGAGGATGCCTGAGACATTCCCAGCGGTCACGTGGGAGAGCAGTTCTCTGTTTGTTGCAGGTAAACAAGATTTTGTGCTTCATCAGAAGACCCTGCAATCACTCCAGTCCCAAACAGAGCCGTTGCCTTGCCCTAAATGGAAATATTAGGATAACTGCAATGAGAAGGAAGCTTGGAAAGGTCTCCTTCCAGGAGAAACTTCCCTTCCCTAACAGCATCTCCTGCTGCTGGCGGGCAGTGGGAGGTGAGGGCTCCCAGGGCTCCAGCTGGATTTCAGCAGCTGACTTAAATCCTGTGCCTGGCATTGAGGGAGGGCTGGCCCTGGGTCACCAGGCTTTTTTCAGCAGCAGCTGACACCAGGTTTGCTCAGGCTCAGATCTGAGGCTGGTTTCTAGAGATCAGCTGGATACAGAGTCCTCTGTGCACTGAAACCCATGGTGCCATCATCCAATGGAATAAACACATGATGCTCATGAGCAGAAAGCCTCTTGTACTCAGCTTAGCTCTAAAAAGATGATGAATCACAGCCTAATCTCTGCAGCATCCATCTCCACTGAAATGTTGTAGGACACCATAAATTTAGGTTGGATTTTACATGTGGCATATTTTTTATAAATGCTATTTGTTGTGCATGATTAAAACAATCTCCTTAACTCCATCAAAACTATGTCAGACACCAGTGACAGCTGCAACTCAGAAATCAGGATTTCTGACTCAAGGGTTAATTGGATCTTCCCACTAAGGAGTTAGAGAGCAGCAGGAAGAGTAACAGGAGAGGTGGATCTAACTGCACTCCTCCCTCACCTTCAGGAGGAGTAATGACCCTACTAGAAAAAGCAGGAGAAGATCTGGGAGACAGAGCTGATAAATCAGGAGCTGTGCACAGACAAACTGCTTCTCACAAAGCACCCAACACCTCCTCTCCATAAATCCCATCATCTGGAACAGGGATATGACACACACAACACAGAGCTTCAGTCTGGGGAAAATCAAAATGCTTGTGCTCAGGGGTGTAAGGATATTTGAATTGCACAGAAGATAATTGCACACTTCTGCTGCCCTACGTGCTCCTAAGCTCTCACAGGGGCACACCCATGGCTGCCACCCTCCCCAGCTCCACCTGGTTTACTCATGCAAAGAGAAAATGGGATCCACATTCCCTTCTCTTTTGGCAAAGAGTTTAGCAGTGCTTGTTCTGTTTTCAAATTTAAAAAATAATTCTATTGCAAATTTGGAACCAGGTCCCATTTCATGCCCATTCTAAATGCCCCAAACCATTATTTTTGACAAATTGTGCAGCTCATGGCATACCTCTCATTTCTTCTCTTTTCTTTACAATGCATAAAGTTGCTGGTTTGCAGAATTTAAAACATTATACACACCCACTGCCCAGATTGACAACATGAGCTGGGATGGTGCCAGAAGAGCAGAGATGATTTATTAGGTCTGTAGCATTTAATCCAAGAAATAAAAAGGACTTATGTGACAGATGAGCATAAATGAACTATTGGGTCAGACATCCATTTCTTAAAAAGCAAAATAAAAAAGGTCTGAAGCAAGATACTGTGTAGGGTTTAGTATACATTAATGTATTAGAGCTTTGCTGGTATACTTTGAAATTTCTGGGTTTTAACCAGCTCCAAATTTTTTAAAAAACCAGACTAGCTGAAATAAATATTTACCAAATCCCATCACGTCATACTGCCCTTCCCTGGTAATATCATCATGGCTCAGAAAACATTTACAAAGAATTAGGACAGAGGCTGAAACCCTGACCCAAAGTCAATGACCAAATTCACATTGTCAGCAGAGATGTGGAGTTCCATGCTGAAGCCTCTCCTCTTCTGCAATGTAAGCAGTGAAGGCAGAGGGAGCATTTACATCATCCTAGGCAGGATCAGAGTCTGCACAGGAGCCTTTAGAGCTGAGTGTGGTCTGAGTCAACACCAGGAATAAACCAGTGCTTGAGTGCCAACATCACGTTCTACCAGATTTTCCTTCTCAAAAGCATAGTAGCAGACCCACCCTGTGATTATTCTGTAATTCTGGGAGATTTTAATAGGAAAGTGATTCCATTCTTTCTGAGTCTCTCTGGCAAAGTCTTAAGCTGCTGTGCTTTGAGCTTTACTCACCTGAAAAAAAAAAAAATCCTTTTCTCTCCCATCTGTAGTATTGATAAATCATTTCCAGCACATCAATTTCCCTCCTGGCATAAAAACTTGATCAGAAAGCAATAAAAAGTACAATAAATAGCCAGCTCCACTCTAACCTGTGTGGTTTGACACAGCTGAACAAGCTGTGAAAAGGAATATTGTTCCTTTAATAGAAAGCCTGAAATGGTGCTCAAAACAGATTGGGCTGACAATTTTTGCAACCTTGGTGTCTCCTCCAAGATTTACAATGGCACAGCTCCCCTTTTTAGCAAATTAAACCTTGTGTCAAGGCTTAAAATTAAATCCAAACTTCTTTTCTTCTCTGTACAGAAGGAACAAATTGGCACCACATGCCAGTAGTCAAGGAGTGCTGATGGGAAACAGAGTGAAGGCAGCGCCCTCCAACCTGGAAGGCGTCACTAGTCAAAATCAACTGGGATAAACAGTCAATTCCACTTAAAGTTTGACATCTAAAGGCTTGTAAGATAGAAGCATTCAAATATAAGAATTCTTCTGTACCACACGAGCCTGTCTCAGTGCCAGCACTTAAACTTTCTGTGCTGTGCAAGCACTTTGTGGGAATCTGCCTTTGGTACAGTTTGATGTTGTAAGATCCCGCCTTGCCAAAGCCTTTTTAGTCTGTTCCAGAGGGAAAAAAAGGAAATACAACAGAGGTCCAGAGTGTATGAACATCACTGACTTAATACCACATCGCCTGCTGTTACCAATAGAACTTTTTGTCATTATGCAGGATTCTGGTTTATAACATTTAAAATCTTATTTGAACACATACGTCAGATAAAACTAAATGGATTTCTAATGACAGGCATATGAACTGTTTTCATGGACAGAAAGGTAAGGATAGCTTTTACAAAACTACCCAAAGGCCACACTATTGTCTAGTTAAGGAAGGCACATCATGTCATTATGTGATGATTCCTGAGGCAGATCCCGTGTCTAATCCATCCCCAAACCCCACTGTTTGCACATAACCCTACATTTCCCAGGTTAAGAACCAAACCCAGGCTGGGACTCCCAAGTTTTTAGTTGTGCTCTGCTTTCCCAGCACAGAAATTGCTGAGGGGGAAAAAAGTCTTTTTTAAAATATAGCAAAGAGATTAAATATACCTTTTTTAAAAGTTTTAAAAGTTGGTTTATCTCTTTATAACTGTGTAGATGAGGGAGTGTTTGAAAGGTGACATGATCCGCGGCTTCAAGCTTTCCATTGGTTTTCCCCTAATGGTTCTAATAAAAGTCCTTATCTAAAAAAGATCAGCAGCAAAATATCACACCTGGTTACAGATGAAAAGTGAAAATAGGAATTATTTTGTCCTAGTGTAGCACATCAAAAGAAGGCACTCACTCTAATTTAACCTTGGTTTTAAGCATATGCACAAGATTTTACAGGAGGAGGAACTAACTTCACAAATGAAACATTCTACAGAGATGTGTGCAGAAAACACAGCAAAATCATCAGCTCAGAATGCACAAGCCAGGCAGAGAAATTTAACAGCAGGAAGATCTTGCAGTAAATCATGGAATCACAGGATGGTTTGGGTTGGAAGGGACCTCAAAGGTCAACTCATCCCATCCCTGCCATGGGCAGGGACACCTTCCACCATCCCAGGGTGCTCCAAGCCCCATCCAGCCTGTCCTGGGACACTTCCAGGGATCCAGGGACAGCCACAGCTTCTCTGGGCACCCTCTGCCAGGGCATCCCCACCCTCCTAGCCAGGAATTCCTTCCCAAAATCCCATCTCTCCCTGCCCTCTGCAAGTGTCAGCCCAGATTAAGGCTTCAGTTGAGCACCAAGACAGAATTCCTCCTTCCTGCAGCCTCACAAGTCCATCAGGGATGGAATTAGCCCCATATACATCTGGAATATCATCCATGTTATCCAAACAGGGGCTACTAGAAATAGCCCTGGACTTGCAGAGCAAAAACAACTGGATTGAAAACCTGTAATAGTTTGAACAACTCTCACCAACATTCCCAAAATCTGAGAGGAGCAAGCAGTGCAGACCATCAGCAGTCCCACCACCAAACTTTGCTCTGCCAGAAAGCCAATGTGAAGCCAGTTGCAAAGTTTCATTATCTCCAATTACCAGTTTTAGAGAAAAAGGTTTAATTTACATTGATTATTTTTTTAATATGCTGTTATTATTTGTGGGTTATTCTGTTGCATTCAAAACAAAACAAAACAAACAAAAAAAGAAAAACAAACAAAACAAAACAAAAAATAAAATAAAATAAAATAAAATAAAAAAAACCACTATACTGCAATTTAGTTAAAACGTGAAGTTGTCCAGACTGAGAAACACAAAACCATGCTCCACTTTGACTGGAAGAAGTGATGCCATCTGGAAGAAAATACCCCTGGCACTGGCCCATGCTCTCAGGTGAGCACCAGTGTCTCTGCCAAGACAGTAATTCTCTGCTCATCATTCAATTTCTGAAAGTGCCCAAATTCCCCAAAAACCACCACATAAACTTATTTTTCACTGGTAAATAAACATTTCATTGGGGCAATTGCAAATGACAGATGCAGAATTTTAAACAAGGATAAATTAAAACATGGAGCTGTGCTGGAGTTTTACACAACTTAGCAGGAACTTTTCTTCCATACAGAATTTCTCAGCTAAAGTTTCATTTCTGTTTTGCAGTTCAACTCTATGTTTAAATAATAATTATGCTTGTGACATACAATGACAAAAGCCAGAAAATTCAAAATTAGCAGAGACATACTCTGTCCATTGTTTGAATGTGCTCAGCTGGTTTTGCTTTACTAATACCACCAAGACAGAAATTTTCATTTCCCAAAAACACAAACTTCTGGCAAGGGGTTACAGAGTGAAATAAATCTTATTCTTGGAAGAAACTTTTGTTTGACACCTGAATAATTTCTGCTGGTCTCTCTCCTTTTTCCCCTTCCTCAAATGGAGTCTTAGAACTCGAAGCCAAAATACAGAGTCTTAGAGCTATCACAACAAAAGCTCAGCATCCAATTCCTCCTTCCAAACACAATCTCCTCCTAAAATACATCAACAAATCCACCTCCTTACTAGCCTGCAAGGAACTGGGAAGCCTTCTCACAGCAAGGACATCTCAAACATTCCAATATGCAATTGCTTGCTGAGTGGTGGGGAAGCAAAGGTAGCAAAGCACAAACTTTCAGGGCTTGCTGTTTCTGTTTGGAAGTTTTAAGACAGATGCTCTTCATTTTCTCTTCTAATAGACTGGCAAATGCTAAATGCATCTGACATCAGCAGTAATAGCACACATTCCAATGGTAAATAATGAGTTTATTCTACTGTGTACCATTTTTGCCCACCTGTTTCCTCTCACAGATTACTCCTTTCTTCCCCCTCCTCTTCTGTATGTGAGAAATCCCATTTTTATATGTTTATACACACACATTATACATCTCCTGCTTTCTTTTGCATTGAGCAAATACAAGAATGCCTTATTATTCTCAATGCTGTGAGCTGCTAAGCAAACATTTTCTTCTCCTTCTGATATAAAAGAGCTCCAGATCTTTTCCTTTGCAATCTGAGAATAACCACAATATTTTTTATTTTTTTTTCCAATCTCTTCATTAAGTCACAATCCTATATTTACTGGAATTGAGTGGAAATTTGCCACGGAGCTCTGCCTGTGCAGGTTTACTCTTTTGGTTTAGGGGACTAATTCCAGTATAATGCTATTGTATCTGTTGGGTTCTATCCCACAGGAATTGGGCCCACAGCTCCACTAATTAGTATCTGCTCTGATAGGACACTGAATCCGCTGAAGCTTTGAAGTGGATCTGCTGAAGCCATCACCTACAGTGAGATCCCCAAAGACCAAAAGTCTTTTAAACACAAGAAAGCCAGGCTTCATTTGAATAAAATTAGAAATTTCACTTTCAAATGGAGAAAGCTCGAAGTGACTGGGGCAGGCAGGGCTGAAGTAGAAAGGTTTCTGCTCCACTGTCTCTCTCCATCCTTGCTTGTGGGCTTTATTTTATTTGATTCAAGTCATTTGCAGAAAATTTTGCCCAATTCTCTCTCATCCCTGCAACAATTCTGGCAGCTTTGGGACCTGGCTGGTGCTTGCTACTCCTGTTGCTGTCTCCTGGCACGAGTGGCGACATTGGCACCCATGTCCCACCCTGTGCCAGTCCTGCCCAGTCCCTCAGGACAAGGAGCTGTCCCTGTGGCTTCCAGGGACATGGTCGCCTCTACCACCTCCACAATTCCACCACTTCCACCTCTTCTCCACAATTCCACGGGCTCCTCAGGCCAAAGAAATTGTCCCCATCTCTAAAAACCCCTCTCCAGTCTCTTGGCTTTTCCTGCCTCCACAGGTCTTGGGACATGGGTTTTCATAAGGAAAATAAGATTTCCTGTTTCCTTTCCTGTTCATTTTCCTCCTTAGCCCATTGGAGGTAAGAGGGAGCTCTGCAGATCTCCAGCCTTGTGTGCTGGTCCCTGCAGTCTGCAAAACCATTCCACCCCAAAATCTCAAATTATTTCTTCCTACCCCTTCTCCTCCTGTCCATTTGCGAGAGTTTTAGCCACCCATCATTTATAATTTATTATCAACCCCCAAAATTTCACATCTAATCCACTATTAAATCCAACTTCCACCACCTATTTGCTACAATTTCAAATCCTCGGGATTTTTCTCCTCCCTTACTGCCCGCACTCCTCAGATGTTCTTGCAAATGGGCTATTAATTGCCAGACCATCTAGTGGGAAAATAAGAAAGCTGGCTACTCTTTGATTGCAGGGTTGTTGGGATTTGTCTGTTTGTGTTAATACTTCTCCAAGCCTACAGGGATGTCTTTTTACCTTTGTTCCTTTATTAGTTTTAACAACTGTATTATTTATTTTTGCTGCTTTTCAACGTGTCATTGTTAAAAATCCATTAAAATATAGGAGCTGAACAATTTTTTTTTTCTTTCCCCTTATTTATCCCCAAGAATTAACAAACAGTTTAATTAAGACAGATAAACAGAGAGATGTTGGCTCCCCTGAGAGGATTACATCCACATCTGATATTTTCAGAAGAAGAAGGGTGTGTGGGGGGGAAATATTTATGAGATTTTAATTATATGCAAAGTCAGAGATGTAAGTTTTTCCTTTTCAACAGAATGGATTTTTCTTTCCACCTGGAGCACAGGCCCAGCCTGCCCCAGAGAGGGCAGAGAAATTCCACAGTGGAACCAGGATCAAGTTTTTCCAGACACAGCTTCAGGTTTGTGAGTCTTGGCTTTAGGAAAAGGGAATGTAGTGATAGGACAAGAGGAAATGATTTTAGGCTGTAAAAAGGAAGTTTAGATGGGATATAGGGTAGAAATTCTTCCCTGTGAAGGTGGTGATGCCCTGGAACAGGTTGCCCAGTGATGTTTTGACTTTTGCCTTAGTCCCTGTAGTGCTAAAATCTGAGGAAAATATTAATTTATTCTAGCTGATACTGTGAAAACTTCTAAAGCCAAAGGTGCAAAACTATGTGCTAAATAACCTCAAACATATTTTAATTTCCTTTTTTTTTAATTAAAAAAAATAAATAAACCTGGACATAATCAAATGCACATTTGGAAATAAGAACAAAATTTCCTTGAGTCCATTTTTATGACCATGTATAATAATAATTTTGGTCATTCTCCAATATTAATGCTACATTGAGGTAAGGCAGAAAAAGCTGAAATCAATCTTGAAAGCAACTCCTTATTTAAAATCCCTCAAAATTTTCAACTGCAGATGAAATAATATAAAAATAACCTCAGAAGTCTCCATCCATTCTAAGAAATTTATTAAATTAAACTGGATTACAGGAGATACACATTTTTCTTTGCTGCAAATTGCAAAATCGTGATCCAGAATGCAGCTGAGAAATTAAGGAATTAAGATGTTCAAAGCAGAAATGCAAGTGTGAAATGGCAAGTAGAATTTTCACATAAAAATTTAAAGTGGCGAAAACCACATTTTTATGTTTTCTTTTGATATAATTATTGTATAAAAAGCTACAGGGTCATAATTAAAGCCATTGATCTTAAAAAGTTAACCTTAATTTTTCACTCTGATGGAAAAAATATTCCATTATTTAAATAAGAAGAGCATGACATTATTTCTATGTGAATTTTCTGAGGACTTCAGGACATATTTGAAGGAAAGCCTGTGCACTCATGTACAAAAAAAAAAAATAACGACCAAAACAGCCCTTCAAAATACACCCTCTCCAAAAAAGCCAAATTAAAAAACAAACAAACAGACAAACAAACAAACAAACAAACAAAAGAAATCAACACAGCCAAAAACTCCCACAAAATAAAATTCTACCAAAAAACTTTAAGGCTAAAATTTTCAGACTAGCTCATATTTCTGCACCTAAAATAACTCTCACTTCTACCAGTCAATAATTTGGTTTCTTATTAAAAAAATCAGCAATACACAGTGTGAAGCAGCAGAAACCCAAAAATAAAGATTCATAAACTGAAGTCCTTTAAGAAATCCCATTTTTTAAAGTTCCAGTGCAAGGCACAGTAACAGGGGTAGTTTTTGTTATCAGTTGAGTAACCAGGCAAGAGAAAGTTGAACTTCAATGTGAGTTCTAAAAACCTAAATCCAAATACTCAACGCAAATATTGTCAGGCTGCTTGTCCATTAAAAAATAAAATTAATTGGAATCAAATTTTGATACAATTCTGTGCAGAATGAGAACTTCTGCATATTTGGCAGGCAGCCCACTTGTGTATGCAATGCATAAAAACTGTAAGAACGGATCCTATACTGACTACGGGGTGCTTACTTTCCTTCAACGATAATTGTCTTAATGCCTGTTTTAATCAGTATTAACTACTAGCAATAACACGCTTTTAATTATGTTTTAAACGAGTCCTTTATTGGGCTGTTTTGGGAAGCAAATTAGTCAAAAGGAGCTGTTAATCAAAAACGTGTTACTGGCACAAAATAAATGTTCATTTAAGGAGCCATTTGAAATAAACCTGGCTCATTGACTCTGACAACCTACAAGGACACTGGGGCCTCCCGAGGATAACTCCTTCAGCTCTCTCCCAGCTATGCCTTGCTGCTCAGAAGTTATAAGTAGAAGCATTAAGCAGTTTAGGTCATTCATCAGCTAACTTTTACTACTGTACTCAAGAAAATGAGCCTCCTAGGAACTTCGCAGCAGATCTATTCCTTCATTAGCTGAGCAATATTGAGAGAGATGTTCCTGTCATTATGAAGGGAGAAATCTATTGCAGGGAATTTTGCTGGTGTCCCCTTTGTCTAGGAGCTGTCTTTGTAGATTCCAAGGTATTTAGGCTGAAAAAGTGGCATAATTATCTGTGAGCATCATTCGGATGTGTTCACTCCTTTCTGCTGAGTGATGGCCATTCCCAAAATTTCAGCCACACAAGATGAAATTTTCCACCTAACACAGAGGTGTCACTCGATGCCAGGTCATAATATCACCCTCACAGCACAACTTCAAACAGAAACTTCACTGGATCTATTCCATTGCCAGGTCTGAAAACTGAATTTTGCTGTGGCCATTTAATTTGAAGCATTTCAGCCTTAAACAAACTGAGGAGAGCTGGAGTCAGAGCAACAGCCTGGAGTCTGGGTTTAAAGTCCAAAGATTGTGGTTCTTTGGCTGAAGCTTTGACTTGTAAATTTTAAGGCAATCTTGCTTCATGACAAAGAAAATAATATAATCATTTAAAAACTGATCTGATTTTATTCACTTGGCATGTCTTATTAAATGCCTTCAGAGCCAACTTTCACCTCCAACACCTGTAGTTTCAGCTAAAAACTCACTGAGATACCACTGCCCCACCCTGCCTGTGACACAGAGTGATGAAACAATATCAAATGAGTAGTAATAATTTTAAAAATGGGTTTTCCTCAATCAGGAGCCCCTTCAGGACTGCACTGGAGTGAGCTCTTACTGGGGAGGCAGGTGGTTAATTAAGCACCAGCTCACAGTGTGTCCTTACGAGACTGAGCCTGGGGCTAGGAATGAACTTGCAAGAGAAGTGATTGCTGGATTCACACCACCACCAAACAACCCCAAAACCTGGGCAAAGCTGTCAGAAATCATCCACACCAAAAGCTCAGGGAATGCTGCAAGCCTGTGCTTTTCTTCCCAAAGCCTGCTGTCCCCCACAAAATCCACTGGCAGTGCTCATGTCCAACGTTATCACAGGGGCAATGGCAATATCAGCTTCCAAAATCCCAACCCCAAAGGTTGTGACACACATTTTAAATGGCTTTTAAACGAGGGTTTACAGCATAAACCACCACCCTTCCTGTCAGCCCAGCCAAACCTACAACACCTTTAACCTGCATCATTCCTGCTTATCCAAACCAGAAATTCCTGGGATGACTCCACACCAGAACATCAGCTTGGGAAGCAGCAGGAGGGGGCAGAGAGAGGAAGAGCTACAAAAACTGGTGGGCAGCAAATAACTGGGATGGAGCTGCCTTCTTCTGTTTATTTTCTTATTTTGCCAGAGAAAACCCCACCTGGCAAGTACAAGTGTGCAGAAATTACAAGCAGCATGACAAGCCCAAGCTGCAGACAGACCTGAGGGCCTTCCAAAGCAGTGAGAAAAAAAAAAAAAAGGCAAATCTTGACCCATCATTGCAGTTTGCAATTATGAAAGGTGAATTTTTATATCTGACTGATTGGGATTCCTTCTTCATTAGCAGCATTCCATGATGTGTTTAAGATCCTTTTATGGTCTGATAAACACATCTTGATATCATTGACTTATCTTTAATGCTTTCAGTATGTATCCAAGGGAACAAAATGTCCTTTAAACACTTAAATTAAGGGCTTTAATGCACTTGAAAAGAATGAAATAAAAATTTTACTAAGGATAGCACAGTAAAACACCTTGAGACAATTACTCTTAATGAAATACAAAGATTACCAATAGCTACTGACATCTTCCATTACAAAAGCCATTATAAATCCTCTGTCTCATGGAGAAACTTTCCCCACTTTTTGAAGATTTTCACCAGACCATAATTGCAAACCTGATTTTTATTTTATTGCATTCAAAGCTGATTGCACTTTTTGATGGACTTCATCATGCTCCAAAAATAGCATAAATGCTTTCCAAGATGTGGGTTTAAGAAAGTTATTGGGACTGGCAACTTCTTTTTCAAATTATCATTTGTGGATCTATTTTCAACACCCTCTTTCTCAGCCCATTAAGTGTATTTCTGCAGCCTTCATCCACAAGCCACAGTAAAAGGTTCTGTCTGACCCTGCTCCAGAGAAGTGATACTCTCCTGCTTCCAGTTAGCAACAAAACCACAAACGTGGTTTTGATTTCTTCTTTAAGTTTTTGGAAATGCAGAAATGTGGTCTTTTCAATATACTGTAACTGCTGTTCTTTTACTTTTTTTTAAATTTTTTCCATCTTCTTCCTCACACACAATTATTCCAGTCAACTCTCCCTGTATTTTGGTGTGTTTGGGCTTTCATGTTTCTTGATGCAAAGTATTCTTTGGGGATCCAGTTCCTGCATTTTTATTTTTTGTATTAAAAACGAACAGGGAGTAAGAAGATAACTCTCCTGGACCTGGTGAGAACCTGCAGAAATTAATTCTCTAAGCATAAATCATCTGTCTGTAACTACAAGATGACACCTTAAAGTTACAAAACCTAAGGCAAGTCATTAATTCATTTTCTCGCCCCCACAACAGAAAACAAAATCCTAGCTGACAGAAAGCTGAGACCCAGAGAGAGAACTTGATGGATTTAACAACCAAAAAAAAAATCTGGAAGTCAAAGGAAGATTGGAGTGTTTTACTGGTCAGTCCAACACTTGAAAACCCCCAGTATGAACAAAAAACCAAAGATATGAACTGACAAGAGCCAGCCCTGTCCTTCCATCACCTTCTTGCAGCACTAAGTTCACCAAGTAAACTCTGAATTGCAAAAGAAAGATAATTCTCAAATCCAAGCAACCAGGACAGGTGGTACAGAAAAAGGATGCAAAAAAAAACATTACAATATATAAGATTTTAATCTCTTATTTATGATTCTTCCATAAAGTTTATTATAAGTCATTATATACATCTCCAAGTATCTCATCACAAAATGACATTTACAATGTAACCATAGCAAAATAATTCTGCACAGAACAATTTGCAAAATATCACATCAAAGGTAATGTGGGAGTACAACATAATTGTAGCAATTTCACCATATTAATACTATACTGCTCATACTTTGGGCCCCCAAGCAAAATAACTTTACAGACAGAATAGGTAGGCAAAAATACTTATCTCTGTTTATATCTTTTTATCTTAGATCTGCATGGAGCAGAGTGTGAAATATATAAAATATATTCAAAATGACTAATAGGTCACACTACTCCTTCCTGTGAAATCCAGGGATTTTTAGCACAGAATTACATAAGTGGTCCAAATCCTGCTGTACATCTAAAAATCAACTCATCTATTAGGGAAAAAAAAAATCTAAATGCAAATACCACTAAAAAAAAAATATTACTGAAATGTCTCCTATTCCATCCTAACAAATCCTTCAGCACCACAAGAGAGACTGAAAGCAGCCCTGAAAATAATTTATTTAATGATGGGATGAAAAAGGGAGTGAGGGGAAGATAAAAATAGCTCTGGACCAAATTTGCACGAAGCCTAACATGAAAGTTTTCTCAGAGACTGGCGGAGCTTTCTGAGTTGGGCTGTTGCAGGGACATTCATCTAACCAAATATGAGGCCCTATGGGAGCTCTGAGGAGATTAAAAAGAAATAATGAAGGCATAATTGTGGGTTAGCTGGGAATAGTTCTTTCTCCTCCTCAGCATATGGAGAAGTGTGTCAGTCAGATGGTGCACACTGGAAGGTATAATACCTAAGGGGTTTGAGCGGCTGATGCTTCTTTATCTCTTTGTTTTGCTTTCAAATTTCTTTTTTCATCTGTTATTTTAAGAGATACCAGGGCTTGAGGTATTCTCTGTGGGTTTGTCTCGCTGCCTTTTTTTTTTTTT
>VXBI01005351.1:116917-134010 GCA_013397375.1 Toxostoma redivivum
TTTTTTTTTTTGTGTCTCTTCCTCAGGGTGGGAAATTGGAGAGCGGCGTTAATTTATGCATTGAAAATTGTTTCCTATCCTTGCAGGTGGAGCATACCTGCTCAAACTGATCAGAATTATAAAGCTGAATGTCTACCACAATTTTATAAGGGAATTTTTAAAAGGACTTCTTAAAAAAACAAAACAAACGCTGTAGACCGGCACTCTTGATAGTATTCTTTCATTTGCTTTAAGATCTCTTAGTTCTACAGCATTTGCTGGACATAAATTGTTCCTACTTTGTTTAAATTCTTTCAAATCTATTCTTTTCCACCTGACAAAACAGCTCCATCAGAGAATGTGGATGGAGGGATTGAACTGATTTTAATGCCATCAAAACCAAACTTCAGTATCCACACAGACAGCAGTTTGTCTTCAAATGAGCTCAGATGACAACACTGAACATATGCACCCTGTTATAGGTGTGTGCCAGGTGAATATTACAGAAACCAGACTGATAATATTAAACTGCAGATTAAATTTCAGCCTGCATGTGATATGTTAAGCTCAGCCCAGATAAAACAGCCTGCTGAAAACCAAACAGCAGTGCCCACCTTTCCCACTCTCAGCAGTGAAACACCCCTGCCTGTGAAACCCTCAGCTAATGTACAAGCCAGGTTTAAGTCCCAATGCAAATGCAGAAACGAAAAGCAGAGTGACACATCTTGAGGCAAATTGCTTTGGAGCTGCTTTGTGTCCCCTTCTGTTCCTCTCCTTTCTCCACAGGGATGGAAGCAGGAGACAGAACCACACCACCTCCTCATGTCAGCCAGCATCTCATCCTGCCCATGCTGCTGCAGCCCAGCAGATCCTCAGGGACAAGAACCTGCATTTTGGAACCAGTTTTTAGCCCTCTCACCACACAAATGATCAGAAATTATTCCCTCAGTTTCCCTGTGTGGTGCCTTGAGAACGTGGCTGTTTTTAAGGAGCACAAACACTAAAAGTGGAGCCAGCTCACCAGATTTTCTAGATTTGAAAAGACCAAGCAAATAACTCACCCTTCAAGCCAGAATATGTCAAGGGTAAGTGATCTCCTGATATTTCAGAAAGAGGTGGTAGGATCTGCCTCAAATGCAATGTAAAAACAGGTCACCATCTCCAGGCTGACATCTCCAAACCCCGGGCACAGAGAAATAATTCACCAGCTCATCACCACCTTGTTGCCACTTAGGTAATCGTTGAGAGAAAAGAAATAAAAAATGAAACATGAAAAAAAAAATAAGACAATGTAAAGAAAAGCTTTAGGTTGAGAATATTTGTGTGACTTTTGAAGCAAGTCCCAAATCTGCGTACACAAATAATTTTGCAGAGCTTGGAGGAAGAAGCTGAGGGAGTTGTAGGTATTGTGGTGGTGGATGGGACATGGATTTAGAGGCATTTTGGGATAAATTCGCTGGCAGACACATAACTGACTCCTTTTGTGGACACAGCCACGGGGTGAGGCTACAGAGCACAGGGAATTCACCCAGTTTGGAAGGAATGGGGTTTAATCTTGCCCAGGGCTTGGAGGCTGATATTTGACTCCCCTTTCATGTTGAACAGGCATTTAGCCCAATTCATAACCCGGGCCGTTGTTAGCAGAGCTTCCAAAAATATATTTGAGCCCACTTATGAAAATTAAGCAGAGCAACAAAATTATTAATAATTGCTAGGAAAAAAAAGGCAGGAAGTAGTAGAGATTAAAAGAAGATGATGTATTAGACTGGAAAGAGCAAGTCTCCAGAAATTATCCTCATTTTTTTTTAAGTTGAAATGGGTGAAAGTATTTTACAAAAGTTGTTTTTAATGAGACATTTTCTCTACATCATATCAGGACAGAGCTGTGAACTTTTTTTAATGGAATTACTTGACAAACTGATCAGTGCCATATCACTGCCTCCAGACACAGTTCTTTTAATGATGTCCAAACTACTTAACTATTAAAATGAAATTGTGAGCCAGCACAGTAGGAAGTAGATTGAGCAAGCTGAAGATCAAAGAAGATACCATCACAGTGGCCTTTGTGTGCTCACTGTAGGTTTGCTCTAACTGAAGGGTAAAGTAGTGGTGAATTGAATTAGATTGGGTTGGTTCTGTACCAGAGCACTGAAGGCAACATAAAAGAAGGGTCAAAGAAAATAGCACGAGCCTACCTTACCCTGGGCAAGATGAAAACTGAGTCTGGAATGCCATCAGCCATCTTTTCACTTCATCTGAGCAGTGCTGCTGTGCTGGGAACACAAACCTCAGCAATTCATTTATTTATTTATTCTGTTGCTCTGTGCTTTCTATACACACACTTTACTCACAGGTAAATGAGATCACAGAGTCACAGATTAATTTGGGTGGAGGGGACCTTAAAGCTCATCCAGCCACACCTCTGCCATGGGCAGGGACACCTTCCACTATCCCTGGTTGGTCTAAGCCCTGTCCAACCTGGCCTTGGACATTTCCAGGGATGGGTTTAATGTCTACCACGAGATTTTTCTTAAAGAAAAAATAATTAAAGAAAAAGGTGCTACAAGATTCCCTCACTTCCAAAAGAAATACAGAAAGAAATTCACAAAGTAGATGCAGAGCTGCAAAGTTTTCCCAGACTCTTGGATACTGAAAAGGAACTGGGAAGGACAATGTTCTTCCCTCTGCTCCCATTCCCTCCTGACCTTCACAGCACAGAGCTTTGTACAGAATAAAGGTAAATCAATGAATTAAGAAATGAACTCTTTTAATGCTGTGAGCACTGCCCTTCCTTGAAGAGCTTGACTCACCTGTTACTGGCAGTGAGATTAAATCACATGAACTGCACAGAATCTCTCCACAGCCATAATTTTGGGGAAGGCAAGCACAAAATGGAATCCAATGGCAACAACACAAGAAACCTACAACTGTTCATTAAAGAGACCTTGGTTTAAGGATTTTGTATTTGCACCTCTTAAAACAGCACCAAACCCACTTATTTCTTGTTCCAGGTTTTCACTCTTTGATTTACTTTGAACTTGCACTCTTTAGGACTATTTTCAGCTTTAAACTCTTGTTTTTAACAATCCCAGGCTGAACCAGCCAGCAGACTGCAGGAGAGATCATCAACATTGCAAGACAAAAGTGATTTATTATTTACCTTTGCACTTTATGCCACAGCCACTCCTTCTCCAGGAGCAGTGAGGACACACAAGCACTCTGAGCTCGTGCTGCAACTTTAAAATTTATTTAAATGAAATGTAAATAAATTTTAAATATTAGCAAGAAGCTACAGGTGCTCGGGGAGAAGTTATTTGTATTTTATGGGATTCATTTTCTGCACAGTATGTGGAGAGAATTAGCTACAAAACTTTGTTATTACCCAGAGAAGTTGCCTGTTTAATTCTCCTTTGTTGTTTAGGAGATTTACCCCTCTGTGCTGTTTTAATATTTAAAATATCAGAGTTTGAGTTTGGGCAGGGGAACAGGGAAGGGAGGAGGGTTTGGGGCTGGTTTGGGTGGTTTAGATGCATCCAGGGGTGTTCCAGGGGGTTTTGAGGGTTCATCCATCCCTGCCAGGATCCCACCTCGCAGGTGATGAGCCTGGGCAGGTCCTTTCAGCCTAAATACATTCCTACTCTGCGTATGTGGGCTCAATTCCATGGAAAATCCTCCTTCTGAATTAAATTAAACAGAAACAATCTTCTGCTTGACACCATCCCTCCATCAAAACTCAAACCACTGCCACAAAGGACTTGCCACAAGAGGAGAGAAATTTGTATAAGACATAATAAGTAAAGAGAAATTACTGGTACAGGAACTATTAATTTCCTTATAAGAAGAAAACAGCAAATTAGTTCCTGAAACAGAAGAGTCAAAGAACAAAACTTGCCCATGAGCTCTCTCCTTGTGTGACTTTCTCAGTTTTTTTTGGTCTGGGGTATTTAATTTTGGTGTTTTGCTTCTCTAAAGCTGAGGGAACAGCTCATTTTGGAGGCCTGATGAATCACTTGGTTAGATGTCCAATAACAACTGTGATCTGAGATAATACAACTTGTGCATCAAGGAATCCTTGGATCTTCAGTGAAGGAACAGAGCCCCAAGGCACACACAATTGCACTAAAGTGTCTGTGTTCTCATCCACTTCATAATTACACATGGAGAATTTTAATTTGCATTTTTGCAGAAGTAAAAGAAAAAAAAAAGCACCACACTTTTTTCTCTCCCACTAATGTCGCAAGCTTTATGTCACATCATGACTTAAAATTGTTTCATTAACAAGGATTAATTAAACACCAGGTTGATTTGAGGAGTAGGCTAGGTCCTAAGTTTCAGAATTATAAGAGGAAATCAAGGAGCAGATTTGGGTGTCGTCCTCTAAAGTAGAAAACCTTGCAACTTTGAACTCAGAGAGCTGAAGCTGACTAGCACTGGATTTCACCTGCTAAAATTCCAGCAATTCCAGTTTCAGGGATATTTCCATGCTCCTCTGAAGTTTATTATCTTTATTCCCCCCTAATTCTAGAATGTCCTAGACACTCTATATATCTTCTTTTAAAGTTTAAATCTTACTTTTCCACATAATCCCTGATCCTGAATTCTTTGGTTTTGTGGCGATATAAAAAGACAAAAAAAAAAAAAAACAACCTGGCTTTAGACTAACTTTTCATTTGCCTTTTGGTATTTGTAGATATAAATGAACAGTGGCATTTCTCTAATTTAAATTAATTTTGGTAGCCCTGTCACAAAATCCAGATCTTTTCTGCAGCACAAGATGGGGAAACATGGAGGAAACAAAATCCAAGATTAAACTGGGGGAAAAAAGGCAGTTTTCCACTCCCTAAACTGCTCCCTCTGATTTCTCCATCATGTAGGTGATGGGCTTTTTGAAGAGATTGGTACTTCTGTAACTTGCAGGGTATTAAAAATATTTTCACAGCTCAAGACATCTTAGTAGTCATCATGACAACATAAATAAAATATTAATTATGCTGACAATAAGACTTTAACGACTATTAGAAGCCTGGTAATTTACCAATGGTAAAAAATGCTCAGGAGCATTTCAGTCCATGTGGGGAAAGCAAACTGGAAAAAAGCCCCAAACCTTGTTCAATTTTAATTTATGTTCACTGGGGTTGTGGCACAAGGTGTATTTTCATTTTAAAGTCTTTCAGCAGAAGCAGCTCAGCAAAGTGCCCTCACCAGATGCAAAATATTTCTCCTTCTTAACTCTTTCATTATATTTATTAACACCTCAAATCAAAGCCCAAAGATAAAACATTTGCCAAAATCCTTAAATTCATAAAAACAGAACCATGTTTTCACTCCAGACTACACCAGGTTGAAGGAGATCTTATGTTTCCATTTTCTCATCCCAGAAATAAATTATTTCCAGGACAATGCACCTTGAATTTCCTTCACTACTACAGTTTTTTTAGTTCACAGACATCTTCCAAGAGTGCAACATTTCAGATTGGAATTACTCAGATAACCTTAAAAACCCTTTTGTATGAAGACGAGGTGAAGAGCAGTGTGTAAAATCAAGTGAGAAGTGTTTTCCTTGTGGGTATTTTCAAGAATCCTCATTTATATTTAAGAAAAACAAAAAAAAAAGCCAAAAAAATTTTTAAAAATTAAAAAAAAATAAAAAAAATAAAAAAACCCCCACAACTTTTGAAATAAAACAGAGTTCTTGAGAAATGAACCAGATAAGAAAAATCATGAGAGCACCTCATTCTTTCTCTCCTTTTTCTGAGTAAAGCCAAATTCCCCATATTTATCCTAAGCCACCCCTTAGCACAAGACTTCCCAAGGACACCAGGACATGTCCCTGCAGAGGAGCCACCTCCCTGGGGTGGGGACAGCTCTGGAGAGCAGCAGGGACACCACAGAGCCAGGGAGGAGAGTTTAAAAACTCCTGAGCCTGGATTTGCAATTACCAAAGCCACCCAAAAGAACAGCTTTAATGGGTTATCTTAAATAAAGCAAAGAGTGGCTGAAGGCTCCTCAGCCTGGTGAAACTTCTCCATCTCTCTTTTTAGGAGAAAAACCTGGAAAAAACTTTTTTCCCACCTACATATCAGCTGTGATTTAAGTTCCCTGCAGGACTGAAATACCTTGATCAGCCTCACCTAGGGTTTTCCTCCATCCTCAGCAGCTGAGGGAAAGCTCAACAACCTGAGAGAACCTCAGGGCAGGAATTCAGTGCTCTTGCTTCCTGGAAGGTGCTGCATGGGATGTTCCTCAGCATCTTCTGGAATTTTAGAGAGCAGCTCCCCCAGTCAGGGTTTTTAATCCTCCACCCTCTCTGTCTGGCACACAGACTGCACATGGTCACATCTTATTGCTTCAAGGATGAAGATTGTTCCGGGCATCTGACACTACATTTCAATTATTCATCCACAGGTATTATTTATTCATCAGCTCTTGAATTGTCTTGCTTTGCTGAAGTACCTGGATTTTATTACTCACAGAAAAGAAAAAAAAAAAAAAAAAAAAAACACTTTCCTTGTTTTAATTGAGATTTTGTGACTTTTTCAAGCAGAGGATCGGGTGGCACTGATAATACTCTGCCAAGTTTTGAACAAGTGTCATTCCTGCCTGCAGGTATTGCAAGGTGCTGCCAAGTCCTGCACTTGATTTTCAGTGACATGGCAAAACTCTGAATTTCTAGGGGACAATAAGGGACTGTGGGAAACTCTTCTGAGGGCCACAGATTTTATTTGGTGTTGTACTTGAGGGGCTTGATATTTGGGAATGTAAGGGATGGATTTCACCCAAACTGCCACCAGAGTACCAAGAATTAAAAGTCTTCAGTGAGGAAGTGCAGCATGGAGCAGCCTTGGCTGTTACTGTCTAAAACAAACATTGAATGTCTTTTATATCTCTAGACCATTTTTTTTTTTCTCTAGGCAAAACCAGCCAGCAAAACCTGGGCTGAAAGAGCCATAAAGGTGAGTGCACAAAGCTGGGAAAGACAAAAATTCACAGGTTTTGGGTCTCATGCTCTGGAATAAAAATGTATTTTTGGAACTACAGTTCTTTTATTATGGTTTCTCTACTCTGTGATTACACACACTTCTGATATTTAAAATGGTGACTCCCTCAGCCCTGAATGGAAATATTTCTGACCAGAACTGCCACAAGGTGAAAATGGCAGTCAAAATTTTGTTTGTGTTTGAAGTGGAAGCACTAAAGGACAACCTCAAAATTTCTTCAAAGCACAAAAATATTAACATTTTCATGATGATCATAGAATTACTTGGGTTGGAAAAGTCCTCTAAGACCTTCAGATCCAGCCCCCAGCACTGCCAAGGCCACCACTAATCCATGTCCCCAGGTGCCACATCCACATGGCTTTGAAATCCCTCCTGGGATGGGGATTCCACCTCTTCCCTGGTCATCTCGTTTTTGTTTGACAACCCTTCCAGTGAACAATTTTTTCTTATATCTGATCTAAACCTCCCTAAAACACTTCTAGGAGTGCAGAGTTAAAACTGAGTCTTTCCTATTTCCAAAATATATTTAAGAGAAAAGTTAAAATACAACAGGAATGATCCCACTTCCCAATTTTGCAGACAACACACTAACAAAGCCCCTGCTCACCACAGTGGTTTTTGCACCATATGACTTTACAGTAATGTTTTCAACATCAAAAAAAAAAAGGTCTGCAATGCTTAACTCACCAGTTCAGACATTTCTCTTGCAGTTAAAAGTTGGCTTGCGATGAAGGCTTCAGTCTGGGAACAATCTTTACCCACTTTAAGGGGAAAAATCCCAACATCTTACTCCTAGGCACTGTTGTTATGGTGGTATAAATTGCATTTTATCAGTTTCAGCTGTTTTTTTCCCTGGCCTGTACATAAAAATCTGTTTTTAAGCTGAAGTCCTTCAAGGTTTACTAACCAAATTTTGCTATCAGTTACACATGCAGCCCTATTAATGCTAATGAGCTGCTTGAATTTAAGCAAGGCTAGAATTTGATCTTTCCCCTGTTATGTTGTAGGCTGTCTAGGTATTTGTCTGCTTTAACTTAAAATCTATTTAGCAATTTCTCCTCTATAATGAGGAAGCCTTGTAAAAGCAGATCACAAAATACCAAAGGTACAACACCACCAGGTCAGAGCTGCTTCTCCTCTCTGACAATGCCCACTGCTGGGTGCTTCCCAGAGAGAACCCAAAGCCTTGAAATGAGCTATTACAGAATAGTTTGCCTAGAGAAAAATATTCCCGACCTGCCTCTCTCCTGGCTTGTGCTCTGAACCATGAGTTTCCTACTCTTTACAGACTTTTTAAAAACCAGGTTCCTGTAATCAGATCTGTGAATGACAGTCCAATTTTGCAGCTGCAGAGGGGCCTGGGCAGTGTGTGCACAACAGCTTCCATTAATACCCAATTACTCGATGTATTTACAAGCCATTTACTTTGTTCAGATTGCAATTCATTCTGCAGTGGTTCCAAAGCAAAGCCTCCTCTTCGGATCAGCTCACATTACAACCCTGGCCATGGGTTTTTAATAATTTCTAATTTAAGAAAAATTAATGCTTAATTACAATGAGTTTGAACTCAAGGAGGGCTGCAGCAATTAGACCCCTTCTCTTTTCCACTTCTGCCTGTCTCTGCCCTTCTTTCACCCACAGGCTGCCAAAAGAACATCAAAACTAAAAAAATACAGAGTTTTGACTTTAAGAAGTTTTAACTTTGTGTCCTGATACTTGTGATGATGCAGCATTTGTTTGTCACTTTTCCAAACCTTTCCTTATTTAGTTCACAGCAAACACTTGCTCTGTGTATTGAGAGAAAAAAAAAGATGAAATACAAAGAATTACCTGTGCAATTTTATAATATGTGTAATTGTACAGGATTTTATGTATTGTATATAACTGTATGTGTTTGATGTCTATCAGCCTCAGTGCACAGGCTGGTCAGTATAGAAGGAAAGAAAGATAAAGTTCATAATCACTATCACAGATTCTGGTGGGATGTAAAGCTCCCTAACCCAAACTATTCCCAGGAGGCTGTTAGTTATGAGTCCCTGATTTTCTGGATAGCAAGCAGGAGCTCGTTCCCAGCTGCAGCTCCACTCAGGGATGTGTGCCCCAAACAAGGTGTCAGGATCTGTGGGTGCTACCTGGAGCCCTGGGGAGCTGCTCTTTGCTGCTATTCCCATGCTATGGCTCCTGAGCTATTAGCACAGAAATCACTCTCCCCACCAGGAGCTCCTGACAATTAGCCACCATTCCTAAAGCACTCAGATCATTCACAGACAGCAAATGAAGCAAATTAGGGATGACAACTTCAGGGCATCATGTTTGAAAAGCGTGCAAGAGGCTGGTACTCAGCTCTGGGGTGATGGATCAGAGAACCATGGAATTTCTTGAGTTGGAAAGGATCCACGGGGCTCACAGGAATCCAGCTCCTGGCCCTGCATAGGACAACCTCAAGAATCCCACCCTGTGCCCGAGATCCTTTTCCAAAAGCTTCTTGAACTCGGCTGAAGAGCTCCCAGTCTTTGCACAGATCCGAGGGAAGACAGGACAAGGTTCTGTGACTTCCACCTGGGGCATAAAGCAGAAGCAGAAAATTCAAAATCTCCTTGAAAAGCATCAGTCTGGGAGTATTTGACTTTGCAGCCTTCATGTTTTCAATGTAAGATTTGGTTTAATAAACGGGATCAGTGGCACACCAGTGGTTCCAGGAGAAGCAGGAATTGTGGAATGGAAGGTGGTTTCTCCTCTCTGCAGCATGGAATCCTCACTCTGTCACAGCTGAACTGAGGTTGCAGCTTTTTCCTTGCTAATTTGAGTCTGTCACATGTACCCAGCTGCCCACTTCCACTGCATTTGGAGGGATTTAATAGCATTATGGTCCTTTTTCTCAGTGGCTAAAATCTCCCAACAACTGTGTGCAAACACAGACACATTCCACAGTTACACACTTCTGGCTTCCTTAGGAATGGATTTATAAATTTTGTGGAGATCTTGGAAGTTTCCTGCAAAAGGGTGCAGAGTGGTGAAAAATACAGGAAAGTTGTAATGCAGGCCTTAAGTGATGGATGACCACATCACTATGCTGGAAACAGTCAAAATAAATTAAAGAGATGGGTTAGAAGAACACTGAAGCTGGATGGGCTGGTGGGAATTGAAACACTCTGGAAATAGGGTGAAAACAACCAGATAAATGTTTAAATGGCCTTTGAATCTACAGGTAGTGCAGGCCAGGATTAAAAAAAATAAAGTCACTTAATTCAAAAAGTGATGTGAGGAACTTGATTTGTGTAAGAGATTTCAGTTAGGAAAGACAGGAGCACAAATATGAAATTTCTGCATAAAACCAGCACTTGGGTGATTTGGGCACTTCATAGAAACATGAAAGCTTAAAATTTTAAAAGAATAAGTAGAGAGAATTTTAATAAAACACCCCAAAGTGAGCAGGAATTCTACCTCAATGGAGTAGCACAGATTTGATTAAACCTCTACAAAACAATTTGAAATTATCACCTAAATGAAGCTGCTGTTTGCAGGTGATTAAGAAGGGATGGGCCAGTCCTGAAATCAGGGACCTGCTGAGCATCAAAATTGCTGCAGAGGAAGAAATCTGAGAATGTGAGGTTTAAGAAGCTCAAATTCTACCAGAAAAAACAGCAAAATAGACCTGCCATGAGTGCTATTCCATGGATGTTAAAAATGGGCTGCATTGCCTAATGATACAAAAATTGGGAAAGCATTTTGGATAAAGAAGACAAACCAGCATTTTTCTTTTAAAAGAATTTTTCACCGGCCACATCCATGTGGGAAAATGGTGCAAAGGAAAGTTAAATTGGGTCAGAGAGCTGACACTTCATCCAGCTGCTTGTTTCTGCCATCCAAGCAAGGTTCTTCCTGGAGGAACAGAAAGCAAATTTTAACACCTTGAGAGCTTAAAAATCTGTGCTAGAGATTGAACTTTGGGAAGATATGATGGTGAAATGAAATCATCCATAAGTGGTAGGTATGGGTGCCAATTCTTTAGAGCTCTCTGGTCAAACCTGCATAATTTATGTATCTTGAGGATACTGAACCTGAGCTTCTATATGCCAAGAAAAATAAGGAAATTTGGCTTCAGTCTACAGGCATAAACACTGCCATGTCTTCATTTCTTGGAAATAAACTTTATAAGCCATGATACTAACAAAAGGAGTTTATCAAACAGGCTCCACAGTAACTTCATTTTCCAGTTTACAAATATGCAAGAGGTGAACTCAACCCAAATCTGAGAAAATCCTGATGATGGTAAGTGAACTCTCCAGAGCCTTTGGGAAAAGCAGAAGAAGGAAAGTTCAGAGTTAGATTCTGTACATAGCCCTGTGTATATATACATGTCACAGATATAAACACAGACTAGAAGAATTTATTCAATGCCTGGTAAGAGAAGCTTGAGCTTTACTGCATTTTGCTATAAAAGTTAAAAAAACTTCCTGGTTGCCATTTCTCCAGGGCAAACAGGGAAATGCCTCCTGCACATCATTCAGGTGTTAGACAGTGATTTCCTGGTGGGAGTCACAGCCCAAGAACCTGGATTAGGACTTAGGATCAATTCCAACCATTCCCAGCACTGCCCAGGCCAGCACTGCCCCATGTCCCCAAGTGCCACATCCACATGGCTTTGAAATCCCTCCAGGGATGGGGACTCCACCCCTGTCTGGGCAGCTCTGCCAGGACTGGACATCAGAAAATGATGGCAAAAGAGAAAAACTCCTTCAGAGGTGAATGTGGACACCCTGAGCAGTATTGGTCCCAAGCTCCAGTGTCTCTGGAATTTGTCTGGGAATTGTCTGTCCCTGGAAATGCCCAACTTTAACAGCAGAGGTTATCACACCATCAGATGCTCCTCACATTTATATTCATTTTAGCAAATCCAGGATTGGCTACAGACTCCTTACATATTTTATGATTTACCATATTATCTGCTTTAGTCTAAGAGACCTAATTCTTCCATTACATACATCACCCATCCTTCTGCAGCATAATTTACATCTCAAACAAGAATGATTTTTGCATACTTTTCATTTTAGCATTCTGACAACTTAAAAAAAAAGCTTTAATTCTGTGGAGTAAATTATCACCAACCTTGGACTAAAGTCCAGGAAGTTATTAATGCTCCTTTTGTGCATAGTTGTCTGTACAGTTTTGGTGCCTCTCTGCTCTCAGCTTTATGTGGTGATACATTAACAAAAGTGTCACAGAGCATATGAAATTGAAACCACCATCGGGAGGTTTGCAGGAACATTTAACACATGGCACGGAACTTTAGTGTTTTCCCAAGGGAATCGTGCAACCTTTGTTTACTCTTGGGCTTTCTTCCCCAGACCAGCTCCTAATCTCTCTGTACAAAAAGAATTTGACTTTTACTGTTTGGTTCATTCCCTGGACTGACACACTCAGCGCTGGAATAACCTAAAAAGCTTCAGGAGTTTAAAAAAAAATCACTGTTAGACAGGGAAAACCTGTGGTCCTGATTTTCTGTCCTTCTGACATCCCCAAAAGAGGGTCTTTATTTAAAATGAGCTCTGAACACATAAATACTGCTGGTTCTCTAAACCTCCAGTGAGGTCTTGTTTATTCCTTGTTAATACTGTCTGAGATGAACACACTGGAAGCACTTAACCAACAACAGCAACAAACTTCTGCTATATTCAAGCAGAAACAAACCACTCAGCTTGTCAATATACACAAGACAGCAAATTTTCAACATTCTTGAGGGTGTTGGGATTTGAATCATTTTTAAATAAATCCTGCTTCTTCTCCCAGAAAAAAAAAATATAGTCTTTATTATTAAACTTACTGTATGTTTCTTTATCAATTTAGTAGCAATTATTTATATCTAAAACATGTAGAAATTAAGCAGATATAAAATGAATAAATCCAGGTTATTCTTTTTTTTTTTCCAGTAAGATGCAGTCCGCGAATATACACAGGGTGGACAAAATAAATCAAACTAAAACTGCATTTAATAGTAAAATTCAAATTCATGCAGGTGTGTTATTTGGTCATATCCAGAACCAGAAAATTTCTGGAAAGATTCCATATTATTTACACACAGGAATGAGGAGAGACTCAGCTTTTGGTGGGGTCTAGACCCAGCTGAGTGCCCCTCAATCCTGCCAGAGCCATGCTTTCAAAAAACTAGGGGCTGTTCACAATGGTGAAGGGAAGAGAAGAGTCTGGGAGAGCTCAGAGCCCCTTCCAGAGCCTGAAGGGGCTCCAGGAGAGCTGGAGAGGGACTGGGGACAAGGGATGGAGGGACAGCACACAGGGAATGACGTTAATCTGAAGCAGTGTTTGGGTTGGATTTTGGGAAGAAATTTTCCCTGTGAGGGTGGGGAGGCCCTGGCACAGGGTGCCCAGAGGAGCTGTGGCTGCCCCTGGATCCCTGGGAGTGTCCAAGGTCAGGCTGGAGCACCCTGGGGTAGTGGGAGATGTCCCTGTCCCTGATGGGTGGAATGGGATGGATTTTTAGACCCCTTCCAACCCAAACCAGTCCAGGATTGTTTGTTCTCTCTTCCCTTGTGTTTGTATGGAGAAAAGGGCTCCAAAGGAGCAGGAAGAGAACATCCTGACAGGGTGATTCCTGCATCTCCCACATCCCTGCAGTGCCATTTGCATCCAGCTCCAGCCCAAGGATGCTCTGCATGACCTAAATTCTGCACCTGGGCTGCCCCCCGTGCCGGGCAGGAGAAGGCAGGAGAAATCCCTTTCCCACAGGCTCCTCCACCCTCTGGAAGCACAGGCTCCCACAGAGCCTGCATGTGTGGAGGAAAGGGGGAAAAAAAGCCTTTCTCAATGCTAGGATTTCCTCCCGATGTAAATTTTCCCCACTGTGCTTGCAAGAGAAAGTATTTGCTGCACATCCTTTGGGTGTGAGGTCATGTTCATTGAAATCCCCCCAAAAATCCCCCAGAGAGGCGCCAGGAAAAAAACTCTGGCACCTTTGGAAGGTGCAGTATCACCTCTTTATCAGTGCTGGGCTGCTTTGTGGGGTGCAGGGGGCGAGGAACGAAGTTTTCCCACTCCCTGATGTACAGCCCGCAGGAAGATCCCTCTAACCGTGCACACACAATGCACCCTTGCCTTTTCTAATCCTTTTATTCCCGCCACGGCCAGCTCTGAAATTTCCTCAACGGCTGCAAACTTTTTTTAGGGTTTTATAATGGTAATCAGTGATTTTAGAGGGAATAAATCTCTCCCCGAGCCCATAGCTCTGGATAAAGCATCCCCAGGAATAAGTCAGGGGGAGCGTCGGCAGTGGAGAGCACTACATTTCATGTGCTGCCACAGAAATGCTTTCTGGCTGAGGTCTAATATTAATCTATTTTGTCCCTGACATCCAGTAAAACTACAGTGTAGCAAATGCTTTTAAAACATACATATTCAATAGCAGATGCAATAAAGTATTCGGGACTGTTGGTATGAAGAAGGTTCACACACACACAAATATCTTTGAAACTCCAGTTAATCAAGGTGTCAAAGTAACTAAAGCAGTTTTACAGATTTTATTGAAAATAAATCACTTTATTATATACTGAAATATATATTATTGTTTCCCCGTGGATTTTTACTGTCTGCTCGCCTGCATTTCTTTTTTAAATAGAGTATCTCCTGCCCTCTTTAGTCCAGTTTTTATAACTACATTTAGCAGGGAATTCAGCATTAAAGCCCATCTCCAGCCTGCCTGCTCCTCCTGCCCTGTGCAAATAGCCCATTCTTATTAGCCATTTGCTGGCAGAAGTGGCTGAGAGGAAACCCAGGAGGAAATGATATAATGGCCCCAGAGTCTGAGTTTCCTCCCTGCCCAGCTGATTTTGGGGTGACCTTACAGCAAACTGGGGAGCTGGAGGTGGCACCGAACCCCAAAAGATGTACACCTTTGTCTGCCCATCCCTCAGAGCAGAGCTTCCATGCAGGAATGCACAAAAACCTCATGGAATCAGCCTGGGGAAGGCTCAGATGAAGGAAAGGAAATATTTGATGCGACCTAATGGACACCCTAATTGATATTTATAAACTTCCCAGGGAAACTTTTCACTGGAGGTTTTTTAAGTCCCGTTATTGAGGAGCTGATTTCTTTCTAAAGATGAGATCTGGCTCAGGTCTGTTGTTAGACAATGCATTCCTTTAAGATTTGGTGTTACAGCTCCTATTAAGTCATCCTTTGGCTAATTATTTTTCCCAGCCACACTACACATTTTCCAACGGCTTATTGCTATAAAATAATCTCATTTCTACAAAGTTATCGCATCTACACGAAAAACTCCTCCATCATCTATTTTTCCCTAAAGTTAAAAGATGCCTAATACAGTCCATGTATACAAAATAAATACTTTCAGCATTTTGGACTGCTTTCTGAACTGCTAAATTTCACCCTGATAAATGCAAATTCAGCAGCACTTCTTTTAAGATTGCTTTTTTTTTTTCCCACCCCAAAACCAGTTTGAAGTGGAAGCGTGGTATCTAAAATGGATTTAGAATATTAAAAAACTGCATCTGTGCTCAGAAATTTCATATATTTATGTATGTTTATGTACTTCTTATTCTGCATCGACAAAATTCAATTACATTTGCTGGTCAAGGGAGTGATGAGGACTCGTCCAGGTCTCTCTCCTCTCTCTCCTGGCTCCTCACCAGGACCAAAGGGTGATTGAAGAGGGCCAACCTGCAGCATCCCCACTCAGGTGCTGAATTCAGAACTTTTATTCACCCCTGAGCACTTCTAGGTTATATTTTATGTTTTAACACTGATCTTTACAATTCCTTATCCATTTAAACCCCAGTAACTTCTAATAGAAATCTCAAACTCTGGTTTCTATAGGAAAGGATTTTGTCCCCACCTCTTCACCTTTAAGCCATGATTGTGCCAAAAATATCAAGAATTATCAATTTTCCAAATAAGTGTTTCATTGGGGTTGTTATTCATCACCAGGAAGTTCTCAAGCAATTTTGATCACAGGAAATAAGAAAGTGCATGTTTTTAAGTAACATGTGCATGGTTTCTTTCCAGCTGATCAGCCCTGATAGCACATCAAATTCAAAGGCTTGTGTCCAGCTAGTAAAGGAGAATTTAACAGCAAAAATGTGAGTGTGCATTCCACACTTTAAAAACTGCCTGTAATCAAGATCTAATTAGTATTCTATTTTCCTAGTGGGAAAACGGAGAGAAATGCACACAGACAGACATGGTGTTAGATATTAAGCCAAAAGATGTCTCCAGAAACCAGCCATTCATCTTTTGCCTTTTTTTTTTATTATTTCTCTCTTCCTTTATCACCAACATCTTGTCTCTTGAAATATAGACATCACTAAATCAAAAACACTTACCTTTTCACATCATTATAGAATTGCTCAGATTAAATATGAGCTCTGTGCAGCTCCTCAAATCTCAGCTATGTTTTCAAACCACCAGGGAGGGCTAGTTCTTCCTGCTTGCACAATTATCAAATTGTTGCCAATCTGAGCGTTCCCTGTATCAATCCCATTATTATTAAGCAGTTGAAGTCACCTATGGATCTCATTACCATCACTTGGAAAAAGTCACAAGGTGACAGCTGCAATTTACTTTTAAATTATCATTGAAATAACCTTCATTTAGAGACTCTTTAAGTTGTTTTAGTGTACTTCTCATGGTAAAGAGCAGAATTTAACGACCTCAGAACTCTGCTCTGTTTGCTTGTTGTGGGATTTTTTTTTTTTGTTATTTTGGTTGTGGTTTTTTTTTTTTTTTTTGTTTACTTTGGAAGTTACAGGGACATGATCCTTTGTTTTCCTGGTGGAACTCCTGAGCTTACTGTGTGGCTCACACTGTAAAAGAAAGCGAGGTCAAATCACTGAAGATGAAGTCCTTTTAAAAAGTTAATTAGTCACTGAAAATGCATGAGCATTAAGGAAAAAAAAAAGGCAGTTTTAGCAGGACTTTCTCTTAGCAACTGCTCAGTTTTCATCATTTCATCTTTTAAAGGTGTCTGTCAGTTTTCCAGCTATAAAAATAATCTTCAACAAAAAATAAACTATTTTCCAATATTAATAAAAAGCATAAAAATTGCCTTCCTCGTGCTTTCAGGGAAAAAAAAAAGAAAAAAAAAA
>VXBI01005351.1:134079-161877 GCA_013397375.1 Toxostoma redivivum
TCGTGCTTTCGAAAAAAAAAAAAGAAAAAAAAAAAGACTGCCAGAACTTGTTTATAAATTGCAAGTAAACACAAAAGAGAACAATCCTTGCTGGCCGTCTCCCACTCACTTTTAAGTAGATCACTCTGCAAAATATTCTGCTCTTGGGTTGATATTTTTAGAGGGAAACATTTTTGCTCAGTAATGTGGAAATAAAATAACTGCAATCACTTCCTTCCTCTGAGAAAATGACACATAACATTTTATATTTAAAATTCAATTGAGAAAGAAACTGTATTTTTTACCCAAGGCCTTGGAGCTGTGCATTCTATTTTTATTTTTTTCTTTCCCCTAGTCTGTGCAGGCTTCTGCTGCACTTTGGATTTGAACTTAATAGAAGATGCTGTAGAAAGCAGCAGCTACAAGTAGTGACAGAGACTTATCAAACAAATATGCAAGGGGAGGACAGAGGAGATGAACAAAACAACACTCACAAGTTCAGACTGTGATTGCTCTGGATTACTGTAAACTGCCAGAGATTTCATTCCTGTCTCTCATTAATTCCTCTTACTGCTGAAGTGGTATCAAGTGGGAATTCTTTTTAAAACTGCTTGTAGGATCACCCGTTTTTTAGGCACAAATCTGCTGTATAAATCAGTCATAAAAATACCAAAATGATCCCCACCAACGTTTGCAATTGTTGCCATTTTTAACAGCATTTAAGGAGCGTTTTGCACCTCTCCCGTTTTTAATTAAGAAAGGGAAGGTGCAGATTTTTTAGCAGATATTGCAATCTCTGCTCTCTTACCTGAAATATTATCTCAGTATCCACACCCTCTAATGACTCAACACCTTCTTGCCACAAACTGCCCGAAACAGCTCTGACCAAAATACAAACCCCACAAGTCAATGCACAAAACAATGGATTTTCTTGTTTCAGAAATAAATTCGCCTAAAATGTGAAATGTCTCTGTCCAGACACAAACATTTCATTAACAAACCCTTTGTATCTCCCTCTATTTATAGCTACTCACACAACTCCATGTAACAGCTCATAAATGTGGGTCCTGTAATACAAACAGCCCTAAATACACAACACACACAGGCTAAAAATGTATGGATATTAATACTTGTAATAGAAATCAGCTTTATCTTCCAAAGGCATCCTTTGTAGCAGTCTTGCCTTTTAAATTCAGCTATTATTGAGCACAGTTTGTCTTTGAAATATGTCAGGATTATGCATTATTGAAGTACTGTACTGAGATTGTACATAAAATCAGTCACGTTCAACAAATTTCCATTTTACTTAGGTTTTCTTTTTTCATAATTATTCCTCACTTCTATCACGGCCCCATCCTCAAGAGCTCTCTGGTTATGCCACTAAAATTAACCACATGCTACAGGTTATGTCTCCCAGGGACTTGCCATCAAGAGAAATGGAAGGTAAAGGAAGAAAGCAAAATAAAATACATTTTCTATCATTCCTGTGAATAATAAATGAGCCAGGTTGCAAAATCAAGCACTGGACTGATGAGCTAGATTTGAAAAAAACTTTGTTAATTGACCAGATGCATCAGAATGGTTTATTTCTCAATGTACAGATTTTGAAAGCTGTGGGGAACGGCAAAATGAGGATTTAAAACCTGTCTTAAAACTTCTGGCATCAACTGGCAACGCTTGGTGCAAGAAAGAGTTAAGTCTAACAAGCAGAAAAAAAGAAATTAACTAAAGTAAGGCCCTTGTGATACAATGACACTTGCTCTATGCTCTTACAGAGAAAAACACGATGATAAAACACCACAAAGAGGAGTGTTATGAATTTTATTAATGACTAGAAGACAGTGTGCAAAACATCAAAGGTCTGTGGAAAAGATTAATGACCCCGTGTGAGACTGTTTAATTACCTCCAGCTAATTAGATTCTTGACCAAATTTTTAATATCTGCATTCCTTCTAAAGCCTAATTGAGATTCCACATTATTTATCAATCTTTCAAAAAGCCCTTAGTGTGCTGCTTTTTTTTAGGGTTTTTTTTTTTTTTTCTCCCTTTGCACTTTGACTCCATTTATGGTCAATTATTAAATAAATAGCAAAGTAACCGTTCTCTCCAAACTGTGTATGTGGAACACTTTCTGCCTGTTTATTTTGACTGCGGGCCTATCGCTGGCATCTCTTCTACATAATGAAGCACTCGGAGAAATAAACTGAGCGGCCTCACTGTAAACAGCAGCGATAATATTTTTGTTATCTGGGCTGTGCTCAGGAACTCCTCATGTGGTTTCTGTAAATCAGCCCTTGCTGCTGGCAGTTAATCCCGACTGCGCTCCTTAGGCCGGGCTCAGGCGCGAGCGTTATCGCGCAAAGGGGAGCGGCCCGGCCTGGCTGTTGGGTTGTTTTCCTTTTAGGAATACTCCAGTCCTACAAAGCACCACTGTTAAATGGCTTGACTTTTATAAGGAGATCCACGGGAGGCAGCAAGGGGCACCTGCAATAATTATTTATTTTTTAAACCCCTTCGGATCTCCCGTTACCCCCACTTGGTGACCGCTGTCTGCGCCACACGTGAAGTCTGACCTTGGTTTGAGGTTTGCCTTGACTTTAAGGTTTTCCACAAAACTCTCACCAGTTCATTTTGGAGTGTTGGGAAAAGGAAAAAGTCAGGCAATTCAATGTCTGTGATGGAGAACATAATTTTGTGCGACTTTTGATAATAAAACTCTTCCCAGTTCTGTGGAAGCAGAGAATCTCTGCTCTTCCTTTGCTTTAGCTATAAACCCAAGTGTCTGATGTGAAATCATTTGCTTCAAGAATATTCTTGTATATTTTATTATAAATTAGAAAAACCACTTTGCGTGTGCACACTTTGTATCTTTATATTGCATGTATAAAACAAAACACTTTGGGAAAATTTCTTTGCCATTTCATATAGATTCTTTTTCCAAATTATCCACTAGAGTTTACCTCATAAAATCATATCGTATATACAGAAATATAGGGGATAGATTAAAAGAAATATATATTCTATATTAAATTTGACATGTTTTATGTTATTTGTATAAAACATTGCTGGCTGGCACAACTATTAAAATACAGAAGATTTTTTTCTCCTAATGTAGACATGAGTGTCTGTATGTACAGACAGACGCTGAAAAATTCTACAACATTCTAATGTATGCAACTCTAATAAATGTAGAGGAACAGGACTTGGAGGAAGGGATCACATTTTTCATTATCACGTTTGCAACAAGCATTATCCAATGGGATATGAACATCCAGGCGTTATCACAAAAACATCATTTAATAATATAAAAAAGTGCATGTCAAAATGGCAAAGAATGCAAATCAATACAAAAGGATAACAAAGGAGGCATGAAAGAGACACGTAATACATTATCTTTAATTTCTTGGGAGTGACGAAATATCTGGTTACACAGTAAATCACTCACAGGAATTCTGCAGGAATAAACTTATTTGGGATGCAGTAGTCAAAGTCACCTGATCTCTCTGATGCAATAAAAAGCTTAAAGTGCCTAAAATCTGTGTATCCAGGTATTTATTGTGTGCTCCAGTTCGTAAAGAACTGCTTGAAATCCATGAAACACTTTACTCTTATAGGTGTGGATATTAATAATATAATTTGTTTTGTATCAATGCACCATAAATTAGGGTCATGCTTTTAGGTTTGTTACTTGGTACAGAAAGGATTAGGAAAAAAAAAATGGCCCTGTAAAAAGAGAACCCACTTTTTCGCAAACCTGCGGGCACTTTTGATGTTTCCCCATGGAAAAAGAGCTGAGGTTTCCTGTCTCACCCTCCAGACCACCCTTATTTCTTTCACCAGGCTGAGCAGGGTCAGTGTTTCTCTGTCCCAGCCTGCACCCTCTGTCTGAGGGATTCTCTTTGTGCATTTTGATCCACAGCTCCAGCCCCAAACCTGTGACAGGTGATGGATGCTCCTGTGTTTTGGCAGGACCATGATGGGTATTGGTACTGAAGCAGCTGATCTGGACAGACAAGGTGGTGATGGGATTAATTCAAATGGCAATTCAGGCCCAGTTTAACCAAATGCTGTGTGGATGTGCTTTAAACCAAGCATTTGATCTGATTTTAGAACCTTCATCACACCAGGGGGATTCTTTAACTCCATGGGGGCATCCCCCACCCTGCTCCCCACCAGGCATCTTCCAGCTCCAGGGATTTCCCTTCTCTCCCCTGCTGCTCCAGGGAGGTTTAAACAAATCACAGCACACTCAGGCAAACTGAGCATTCTATATGGAAGCATGGAATCACAGAATCATTAAGTTTGGAAGAACCCTCTAAGATCATCGAATCCAACTGTTAACACAGCTCTGCCAAATCCACCACTAACCCATGGCCCCTAAGCTCTGCCTCTCCACATTTTTAGCATTCAAATCTCCACTTATTCCATTTATTTCCAGCTCTATGGATGCTGCTGATGGTGCAAGAATAATTTCAAAACAAACAAACAAAACCTCACACCCACAAAGCAAACAGCAAACCAAAAGCTCAGTCCAACATGACCCAGTACAGAAAATAACTGTGTTGAGGAAGAAAATTCAGGGATTGGTGCAGCATCCAGAAAAGATAGTGCAAGGCTAAGAGGGGGGGGGGGGGGGAGCATGAGGCAGCAGAAGCATTCACTTACTTTAAAAGATAATTTATTAGCCCAGTCTTGCCCCTGTGGCCTTTGAGAGAGCCAATAACGAGCTTGTCTCCTCTGCTCTTCCACCTAGGAAAGACAGATACCTCCACTGCTGACCCAAAATCTGCATCTCCCTGGGAGGGACACTCAGCCCAGAATTCTGCTCAGAGAAGAATTTCTTCATTTTTCAGTAGTATTCACTCTCAATATTCTTATCTGAGGTGCTTCATTCCATGTCACACTGGATATTTAAAGTAACAGAACAATGGAAGCTGAGTAATTACACTGAAAGAACAGAGTAAGACAAATTTTGTAGTTTGGATTTTTGTTCTGCTGAATTTTAAATAATCTGTTTTGTCCTAATCTGCTGAATTAGTGTTTGCCTTCATGCCAATATGTTCTCTTATATCTGGAACTCTTGCACAATTTTATATCTTTCTACACCAAGCCTGCCCAAAACCAAGATCACTTCTAAGTTAAAGTGCTCCTAAAAATTTGAAGTGCTCTATTAATTTTAAATTGCTCTACATCATGTCTGCTTAGAATCCCAACTGCTTTTTCACACAAAAAATATTAAACTATAAAATGCACATCTGCAACATAACAGCTACACAGCTTTTTTTTAAATTTTATTTTAAACATCAGTTTTCTCTCTTTTTCCTTTATCTTTGAAAGGAAAAAAACGCTCTCAGAGAAAAATAATAGAACGACTCATCACACATTTTATTGTTAGCCTCCCCCTATTGAAAACCTTTTAGGTTTGTCACAGAACTAAATATATTTTATGTCTACCAATTGGTAGCACATAGTCCAGCCCATTAACCTGCTTGACCTCAATAAATTATGATTTCCTGGCAGGAGCAGTATCCCTGGAAGACTGACACATCCCCAAACGCGCTCTGAGGGTTAACAATACTCCCCAGGATTTTTACAAGGCAGCTCCTGATCCGAGACTTCTGTCTCAGGCAGCTCTTTTCGAAAATGTTCTCAAAGCCTTTGGTGTTTTTTAGAGCCCTGACTTTATCCTCAGCAAGGGGAAGAAATGGCATGGTTTCCAGCTGAGCCCATCACGTTATCAGTGGAACAACAAAGCCCTGGTGCTCCACCAGCACAGCTTCCCTGCGGGGCACCTTCGCCGTGGCCCCCGCTGCGGGGTCACCGAGATGTCCCCCTGCTTCCCTTTGCTCGCATCAGCTTTCTACGGAGCAATCCTCTCACCTGACCCTCAGGGCTCTGTGCAATCCAACCCTGGCTGTCTCCCACCACCTCTGTCTTCTCTTTGATGTTTATAAATGGATGTTGTTGAAAGGAACGTGTTGAGCGAGAGACAAAGGAACTCGATTTACTGGGGAGTTAGGGCTGACTCAATATTAAACTGTACTTTACTCAGGGTAGTGGTGGACATTGGTGGCCAGGCTGATTCTTAGGTTTTTAAGCTGAAGGCCTCTCATTTCCTACACTTGCGTAGCAACTCCAGCACTAACAAGTGGATTCACTGTCAAAGTCATTTTCCTAGTGCCACTGTATCTGAAGTACTTCATATTAATCTATCAAAAGGTCACTGCTCCTTTAGCGAGCGACCATAAATATACACAAACACAAAAACCCTGCTCTGAGCATGCCATGGATCAAGCTCTTCCAGATCCATAGATATTTGCTACTTTGCCATGGAGATATAAAAACAGCTGAGTGATGGGATGAAGCAGCAACCCTTCCCGGCCATGGTGCTTTATCTTGGGAGTAGCCTGGGAGGTGCTGATTATTTACACACAGTCCATCACAATAAGCTGCTCCTGGGATATTTTCCAAACAACAGATTCACACCAAGTTCCTTGACTATGAATTAGAGCTGGGTCTCCATGTGCACTCTGCTCTCCAGAGCATCTCTGCTACCAGAGCAGCTGGGCCCCTGCTGGCAACTTGGATTTTGTTGGGAGGGGCAGCTCTTCTGTCATCCAGGATTAGAAGGGACATTTCTAACCAAGCAGTCACCTGCCTGATTTGACCAAAATCCAGTTTCTTTTCTGAAATAATCCCAGCTGCATCCTCACGAATCTTTGTAGGAGAGCAGGATTGGTTACTGACACAAACAAGGCTCCCACCTGGAAAAAAGATGTGATTTTTTCCTTTGGTAATAACTTCCATCCATTTAAATAACTTCCTTTTTGCATTATCACAATGTAACTTGTATTATTGAATGCCGATTCCTAAACTACTTGAGAATCCATACAAATTCCCAGTGGGGTTGTGACTCCTGAAGACTTCTTTGATGCTCATTTTTCCTTGGGGACAACACTATCAGGTGAAACTTTTTCAGTCCTTAACCAGACACAGGAATCTAAGAGTACTTAAATGTTTGCTCTGCTTAAAAGACAATTTCTGTGGCAAATGTCTTTGTCCCAAATGAGATTAATGATTTATTATTCACTGGATCAAAACTTCCCATCAAGCCAGAAGCAGCAGCTTTCCCCTTTACCTGACTGCAAGACATTTAAAATAAAGTGGCTACAGCTGCCATAACAAACCACCCATCTCTACTCCATCCCTTGGGACAGGTTTCTGCCACTTGAATGTTCTCAGAGTCCAAGTTTCCTGGACAAGCCTTTGGTTCAATAAAATATTTCCTGGATGCAAAACCTGTGGTTATATTGGGTTTTGTTAAGCAGTTTCCTAATAAAGGGCAATGCATGTTGAGCCTTCATAGTAACTCAGATGTGACACAAATAATACAGCAGATAATTACAGTGCCCTTTCACTCACCTCAAATTTAAACAAAGGTTAAGCTGCCCTTTAGAAAAGTAAATATTTTCTGTAGTCAAATAAGTGTAGACACCTTTAGAAACAAGCATATATTGCCAAACTGAATGGAAAATGGCTACAATAGAATAATTTCAAAATATAAAGGATACAGAGCTGCTCAGCAGAAGCAGCAGCCAGACATCCTGGCATCATGGACAGTCCTTTACCTTACAAAATTCCCAGACTGGTCTCCACATGTGTTCCAAGAACTGTTGCTTGAAATTTCTGTCTGGTCACAGCAGATAGGAGAGAGAAATATTAAAAATAAGAAAGTGCATAATCTCCTCACCTCTTTAAGTCTGGTAAACAATTTATATCAAATTTCATACAACAGAACAATTCCATGGACCTTTAAGTAATTAAGAAACAGACACTGAGGCTTAAAAAATAAACTTCAGGGGAAATCTCCCATAGTGGCCAGGAAATGGCTCGTAGGTTTTATTTAGTTCTCATAGTCCAAGGTTCAGCTGTGAGGGAGATAAGAGCCAGGTGTGTTTTACACATCTAATTTGTTTAGTCTGAAGCTCATTCAAACAGCACTTTTCATCTCCAAGTTTGCACCCGACTTCTCAAATCTCAGTCTGGGATGAATGGGTGTCAGATACAGTCAGGGACCCTAAATGAGAGGGATCAGGTTTGAGGGGAGGAAATTGTCAATTATTTCTGGTGTGCCTGGTTTGGGGGCTGGAGGGTGGTCAGGCATCTTCTGGTGGCTGTGCTGGGATGGAATCACAGACTCACTGAGGTTGGAAAAGACCTCCAGGACTCAAAGTCCAACCTTTGGCTGATCATCACCACTTGCACTAAACCAAAAATCCCCATCTACTCATGCTTTGGACATTTTCAGGGATGGTGGCTCCAGCAGATGGTCCAGCAAAAAGTCAGTGTTGTCCAGTGAATCCTCTCATACTAAAGGCAAAACCAGCCTGAAGGTCACTTCCAGGGATTCAAGCACAAATAACCTCTCTCTGCTGAAGAACCCAGTGAAAAGCTGATAAATGCCCAAATATATCTGAATTTCTACTTGAGATGAGCCAGCCATGAGTCCCCTTTTGGGTGGGGGAGGCAGCTGAGTGTGTGTGGGAGGCTGGGGGCTGCAGAAAGCTCTGCTGGGAGGAGATTCATGCTCCAGGGATGCACAGCATGAGGCTCCATGGCTGCAGATCTGCAGCCAAGACTTCACATTGGCAGGGGTAGGGAGAGGCTCTGTAAAGTGGACAAAGATGTTAAAAACTTTCATTCTTAGTATTTTGACTTTCAACCACCTCTGACAATAAGGGAATTGCAAGATACTTGGTCAAGAATCACTTTATACATAAAAAACAAGGGGTTAATTTGTGGCAGTAACATTCAAAATACTCCAGGACATGGAAAACTTGTAGAAAACAGGTAAAATATCCATTATTACCATTGCAGTGTTGATTAACCTGACTTGCAGGCTCTGCTTGAGTCTCCCAATCCTGTTGGTGTAAGTCACATCCAACTTCAACTGTACTTGCATTTTGGCAAGTATTAATCATGCCCTTCTCTGTTTGATCCACTAAAAAAAGAAAAGTCAATGAATTTACACCCTGTTACTTATTCATGAACAAGTTGTGCCCCTGAATTTTAACATGCTATTCCTTAAACCATCAGCTGTATATCTGCTTTATGTGATGCTCCTACATAAGCTGGCAGTCCATCAATTTAGTGTCCATACATTTCTTTGAAAGCTATATTATAATTAGAGCTTAGGTTAATACTATTCCGTAACCATAAAGCAGACGTAAAATAATTATAACTCATTTAGTGAAATTAGAAAAAGAGCAATTATTAGGCTCCCATTGTGAGGCGTTGCTGTGAGGGACAGATAATCTATCTGCAAGATGTACTTTAGGAACACCATTTTGAAAGAAATAAAGTAGATAAATTACTGTTTTGTTTGGGTTTAAGAAAACTTAGGCCCATAAATACAAGTTCAACAAACATAAAGGATGTGTGCAAGGGAAGTGAAAGTTCTACTGCAAGAAGAGAGATCAAAGTTTATTATTTAGATGAAGCTTTCCTGACAAGGCCTCTCAGGATGTTGGGAAGCTTGATCTGTTAAGATTTGCAAGGCATTAAATACCACAGGGATGGGGACAAAGGGCTGTAAATTCCCAACTAAACATGAGGATGTGCAGGGCTGCAGAGGAGGGAGTGGGACAACGATGCTGACGTGAGCCTCAGCACACTGGGAGTGTTTCACAGCTCACAGAATCCCAGAATGTTTGGCTTGGGAAGGAACTTAGAGCCCATCTCATTCCTCTACTGGAGAGGGACACCTTCCACTAGACCAGGCTTCCCCAAGCCCTGTCCAACCTGGCCTTGGACAATTCCAGGGATTTCTGACAACGTTAGGTAGGATGTATATATCAGGATTTTTCATTCTTCAAGCTCCTGTATGCTGAGATATCCATTTTTGTGGGAAGAAATCACTTTTTGCAACCTTCTAGGCTGAAATAGAGCTTAGGACTGTATTGTGCCAACAATTTACCCACTATTACCTTCTCTGATTGAAGGCTAAGATAGCAAAATTTCTGATAAATTAGCAACTAAAACGAAGCCTTTTCCTGCCAAACTCTTGTTCAGCTGCTGCTCACACTGAGGAAAAATCCCCAGTATTGTTATTTCCAAGGCTTAAAGTACAGAACCTGCAGATAAGAGGGATTTTTTCTCCTCCCAATGCAGAATCTTTGCATGAACTGTGACTTAGATCTTTGGTCCTATGGGTTTTTTCTTTTTTGTACACTTTTAATAATAGAAGAGTGCATATTAAACTGAAAGAGAATAAGTTTAGATTGGATATTGGGAAGAAATCCCTCCCTGTGAGAGTGGTGAGACCCTGGCAGAAGTTTCTCAGACAAGCTGTGGCTACCCCTGTGTTTTGGTTTTAGTTTGAAACTGGATAGAAACACTAATTAATGTGGTGGTTTGGGTTGATTAATTTGAAATTTTGGTTTTATTAACTTGAAATTAATTTAAATTTGAATTTAATTTTATTAATTTGAAATTTTGGTTTAATAATTTGAAAACTTTTTTTGAAGCTTTTTGTTTTTATATATATGTTCACACACATAAACTTTCTCATTAGTGTAGCAATGTGTCAGTCTTAAAAATCCAACACTAATTATTCCTTATTGATTACAAAAAAACTACTCAAGTCTCAACAAATAAAAAATTTTAAAAAACTTTTACAAACCACCACATGCTGGATTCCTGGAAGTGTCCAAGGCCAGGTTGGACAAAGCTTGGATTAACCAAGGCAGGGGATGGAACTGGATGAGTTTCAAGTTCCCTCCAACCAAATCATTCCAGGATTCTGTTATTGATCAATCTATTTCATTTGTAAGGAAGTTTGGCTTTGTCCACCTCAGAAGTGCTCTATAGAAGCCAAATGACTCCTCAAGGATTCCCATGAGAAGAAGAAAAGGATCTGAAAAAAAATCCTGCTTGTGGTACTCAGAGCCCAACCCAAAAACCAGAGCGAGACCCAATCACAGGAAAATCCAAATGTGTAAAACACATTGTGGTGGCAGAGCTAAACACAACAGAGCACAGAAAGGCTCCTGCTAACTGCTAGCATTAAAAACCACAATGAATTAAACACCAAATGGCTTTAAAATGCCTGTAATTTATTCAAAGCAACTCTACACTGATATTTCTCATTTCTTTTAGGGTCAGCGCATTTATGATTCCTATTTTCAGTTTATCTCTCTACAGTTGAGAGAGACAGAAGGAAGCCTCTACTATCAAGCTGATTTCAAAAGCTGGAGGTAAAAACATCAAATGTCACACAATATGGCAAAATTATATCAAACTCTATGAAATTCTTTGTTTCTTCAGCATAATTTCTCTGGAATGCTTTTGAACTTTCAAAGAATCCTATCAATTCCTCCCTGCTTAATTTATAGCAACGAGAAGAATCAATCAGCTATCAAGCTATTCTGTATAATGGGAAAAAGAAGTGGGAAAGCACAAACGAAACACTTTTTTTTTTTTTTAATGCATTTTTTTTCCGTGATTTCTAAGTAAAGCCTTGTTTATTGGTTTGTGTTTTAACACAATTTCTCTTTAAATGAACCCTTGGAAACAGAAGTGTGGTAAGGGAAATTCGACACTCCCAACATTTGTAAAAGTTATTTTGGTTTCCTGTTAAAATAGAGGGAATGTGCTGCTGGAACTGTAAGAATGGGGGAACGACCCCACTTCATCACTAATTTCACTTTCCAAGTGACTGGAAAATTCTCCAATGCTTCCTGTTAAACAACACAAAAGACAAGTTCAGAGACCTGGTACCTCTGACAGTTGTGAAAGACAGGAAAAAAATGAATGACATTCTCCAGAGGATATTTTTCTGTCACTTAAGCAGTTTACATATTTCTCTATTTTTACTGTATTTTTCTTCTTCTGATCACCAGGGATCGTATGTGAGTTTAGGGTCATTAGGGCTCTGTCTAGTGCCAGACAGATTCTGCTACAGTCAGATTTTTATGATGACAGCATGAAATTTTTGGAATGCACTAGTGAGTTGTGGGACTATTGTTAGACTGTCATTAAAAAGAAGAAAAAAAAATAAATATATCTTTGCTTTCTTGTACCACAAGCAAGCCCTTGGCTTTAAATTTTGCAAAATACAAATGATTTCTTAGAAGAGATGAAAAAGTATAAGTTTTATAATTAGTGTTCAAAAAAATATTTAACTGATTATTTCCGTCGAGAGCGAGAGAATATTTTTTTTTCAGGCTTCAGAGACAGAGAACAAGACTTGGGAAAACACAGAATATAAAAAAGAAGCCAATGAAGAATTTGACATTTTTATTTAATTATTTCTTTCCTTCTGTCTCCTTCCCCTTTCTTTTCAGTGTTTCAATCTGTTCTCCCCATCCTTGGGGAGCACTGCTTGAACCTGCATTTGTGAATTATAAGCTCTCTGTACTGTACATAGCAGTTGTTAAGGATCAACTGATTAACCATTTTATCAAAGATTTAGAGGACTCATTCCAATTTTTACAACTCCATGTAGTTTTTAAATATTGTAATGTTTTCAACCAATATGTTTTCCATCTCCCAGCTGTAAAACAATACCTATTGGCTGGGGGGGGAGGGAATTTGTTTTTGTACAATTTTGTTATAATACAATTTTTTTGAACACTGCTAGCAGCATCTTCTGAGAAGGAGCAAAAAAAAAAGCCTCAAGATGAAATATTGTTATGCTCATCCCTTGCTCATTCACTTGGGCTACTGGAATATTAAGGTCCAAACATTTGTTATCACACTGAACTACCCAGGAAGGGAGAGATAATGGGATTAACAAATTCACCTGGTTTTTTTGGCTTAGCAAACCCTTTAAATTCTTTCATATATTTAATATCTTGAGCATGATTAAACTGAGAAATAGAGGGCTCACACAAAACATCTCAAACTCAAAAGATTTGTCTGTGTGGGCACTTAAAACTGTTTTTTTGAGCTGTGGGTTTGTATCAAGACTCTAAGGACAAGGCATGGTTGGAATTTGTGCCCCTCTGCAGCTTTCAGTAGCAGGATTTTCTCTTGGGGTTTTCTCTTTGTTCAAAAAGTTGCAAAACAAAAGGTACAAATTGACCTGAAGAACCGATGAGTAAAGTTAACACCAATGAACTGCCTCGGGGTGATGCTCTGGGCACCTCAGCCTTTGTTTTCCAATGGCCCTAAAAGAAAAGCCCTTCCTCCAGGAAGTTCAGATATGTTTTCCTGAGCATCTAAATTTCTAAGGGTTGGCTTTGAGTCGCAAATTTTAGATCTTTACTCTTTCAGCTGATGTCAGTGTAAACATTAGAAACTTTATCCCATCATGCTTCCCCCTGGCTTCAGCTGTACAAAGAATTTACAGAATTGCTCTTTATCACCACCCCCATCACTGATAATGCCGAAATATTGTGATCATATTATCACAACACAGCAGCTAATACAATAAGAACATAATGATTGTAATTATAATTTTAGCTAATGTTATTTAGTGTAATATAGCAACACTCTAACAAGTAGAATAACAAAAATAATACTTAAGGTCCAGCAGGAACAAACATGCTGCTTGGGCTAATGTACAATGTACTCTTAACTGTTGACTTCACAATAAAATCTAAATACTATCAAAGAGCACCAATTTGCCTCACAGGAACTAACCAGGCAGGACAAATTTATACTGGTTTATGCTGCACTCTTTGTGAGTGGAGCTAAATTCATATTCAGCACAGAGCAGGGACATGGGCACAGGCTGCAGAGCCATCAGTGCCCAGTTAACCCACACTGGGGCTCTGAATTAGGAGGGAATTTCTGCATGGCCTGATAGACCCTTCTCAATTAACACTGGAGCATCTTCATTTCACTGTAAACACAAACAAAATTAAGACACGATCAAAGGCACGGTCACTAATTAAGGCATGGTCAAAGGAATGCTCAGATCTGGGACTGTGTGATCCCACCCCTCTGGATAATGCTTGGAGCTAAGAGCCAGCTGCTGAATTCACCTCCTCCTCTGCTCCTCGGAGGAGAATCCCCTAAGGAACATTCCAGAATGGGGACATCCAGCCAGGATGCAGGAGAGCACATTCAGACCCAAACCTGAACCACAGCAGAGCTCCTGCAATTTTTGGAGTAACTCACTTTGCCTCACATGCTCTTCCAGATGAAACTTCTTTAAAACTGGTATTAAGTAGTAATTTAAGTCCTGAAACCAAAAGTCTTTACACAAACAATACCCAATAAAAACTACAAAGCACTTCCTAGGAAGAGATTGAGAATTTTACAATTATTTTATTTGTAAGGGAAGAGCTTGGATCTGAAATGTGCTGGCACTTGGACTTCCAAGCCACTCACTTTGAGACTTTCCTTTTCCCTCTGTATGAAATAATGATATTTGCTTCCTAATATCATATTGCTCCAAGGGGAGCTGGGAGGTTTCCTGCAGGTACTAATCCAGAGGGCAGCACAGAGGAAAAAAAAGGATAATAAATCATTTGCAGAGCTGCAAATAAAAAGGCCAAGAGTATCTAAATATAATAGTTTATTAATGACCGTAATTCTTATAGGATCTGTGTCAAACCTTTCATGCAAAGATCTCTTCATTCTTCCTGTGATTCTCTGCAACTTCTTATTCCCAGAGTACTTTTCTCAGCCCACACTATCTTAAATTTCCCATTATAGAAACACAAATTGCAAAATTAATGAATTTTTAATTTTTTAGCTGAAATTGCAATTATATTTTCAGACAAAAACACCGAAATCTGCATTCCTGTGAAAAAAAACTTTTTGTATGAAATTTTCTTTTTGCAACAAATTTCTTTTGCCTGTAATATCCCAGAGTTTATGGCACAGCAGTTTTGACTGATGTGCTGTTCCTAACATTGTTACACTGACAGGAATTCCACAATATTTAAATTATTTGACTGCTGCAGGTTTAAAAAAAAAATAACACAAGGCTGTTAACTGAAAGAAGAACATGAAAACTTCAACTCCAATTTTATTCCCAGTTTTCCTTGATTTTTCTGGAAGTCTTGGACCATTCCATATCCTGCCTTACCTTTTAGCTGTTTCACATGGATCCCATCTCCTTTTATTGGACTCTTGATGCCCACTGATGTTTCATGCATAATGATGCTCAAGTTTAATTGAGCTGTAAGCTTCAGTTTAATTATGAGCCTTCATGATACCTTCAGCACTTTTTCTTCTCTGATTACTGTAACTGGTTCTCTCCAACCCCTTTAAAATCCTTAATCTATTAAACCACTTGTAGACAAGTCATTTTTAGGAGAAAGTCTAATTACTCTGCTGCAATTATCTTAATGCATCCTTGGTATTTAGAGAAAAAAAAATAATAACCTGAGTGAAATGCACTTTGTGGACTATTTCAAACATTCCCATTTAATGATCTGAGTCACACTGCATGTCTCCTGTGCTTAAAATGAATTTATGTGGAGAAAGTGATGCTCCAAGTCCTCATCTCTTTGGTTAAATTCTGATCATTAAAATTTCCCACAGATTTTAGAGATGTGATCATCAAACTTGGTGGGCAATTCTACTTCTTTCAGTGCATTCTGAAAAAATTCTGAATGAGAATTCTGAAATTCTCATTCTTTCAGTTTCAGAGAAAAAAAAAACACAGAAGAAAAAATTTTTTAAAAAATTCATTATGTGTCTTAAATGTATTTTCAAAAACGCCAACTATTAACCTTTCAATAGATCAGCTTTGCCAAAAATCTGATGGGTTTTTATGGAGTTAAAATGAAGAAAATTAAAATTATTCATATTTGAACAAGATAATGTTTATACACATATTTACAGCTCTTATAAAACCAGATTATGTTGAAACAATCACACTTGATCCAATCAGTTCTTTCAAGCATAAATTCTTTTTATATTTTCTATACTTACAATTTCATATATTACATGTAGAGCCCCTTTGTACTCACTATAATAATTAGTATTCATATAAAATATATTTCCTCAGAGTTTTGAGCAGGATCCTGGGTGATCATCTATCAAACACTGTGAAGTGCTAATTTGTAAGAAGTGTTTTTATTTTTTAAGGCAATATTTAGTCAATTTTTATTTATCTATTATTTAGATAAATTTTTAAAAAATAGTATTTTACAATTAATTTCTTACCACAAAAAAAAGGAAAATAAAAGTAAAATAAATAGAAAGTACTGTGACATAAGAGCTTTTAGATCCAAATCCGGTGGACTGTTCCTGACTCTGGGATTCCTGCTTAGCTGAAATACCTTAAAATGTTTCCTGAGAGTTTGAAAATTAGTCTCAAAATTAGCCAACACATATTATTCACAACCCCAAATAGTAGATGTGTGACCTTGAAATTTTTTATAATTATTTTACATCTCCTCTTAAAAATTTAGTACCTATGAATTTTATAAAAAATTGTATAGCTATGAATTAAACTATATATTGATTACAAATATAAATGTATTAACGATATAACTAGTAATTAAAACATAAAATAAAAAAGAATTCACACTAAAAAACAAAACACACCAGACTAACAAATGTGTGTGAGAGAGGAGGGAGCTATACATTGTTTTTGTTCAGTCAGAGCTGAAAACCAAATAAAATCTAAGCTCTCTATATTTCAATGCCTTAATATTGTTTGTGTTAATAATGCTCTGTCATTTACATTGGCATATGCATTGTGAGCGAGGAAAAATAAAAATAAATTCATTTTAGAAATTAGGTGGGCAAGGTTCAGCATTAATGCTGACTTGTCTCTCTCCAGTTCCAATTTCCTCACTTCTTGTGCAAGCACAGCCTTAATGTTGCACAAGTTGCATGCCTGGAATTGGACTTTATTTAGGATATTCCTTCCCTCTTCAGGATTTGTCACTTGTTCCCTAATTTATAGACTTGTTTTCTGCAACAGGGATCTTGATGGGGTTTCTCTCCTCATTTCTTCACTCGATGACCACATAATTATCTGCCTGTTTGGTTAAAGCCCTGAATTTGGGATCAAATAAATTTCTTGCCTATAAATGACATATCAAGTACAAGGAACATATCAATTCCAAATCAGTGATTTGTCTTTTTGCATTAACAGGCTACTTTCTCCAAAGGCATCGCTTTACGTTTTGCACTTCACCAAGTGCAAGACTGAGCTTGCAGTTCTGGGGATTGCTCTCCCTCAAATCCTGCAGGATTTGCTGAAACAATCCTTATGGAGGACAACTGTGGTTGCCTAAGGAAATGCAGAATGCAGGAGTTTACAGCTTATCAGCAAGTCCTGATTACAGTTTGTTCTTTATTGTAAAAAAGGGCTGAGAGGTTTCCTTGTCTCTTTCTGCTTCTGTTTTCTTTTTAAATTTTCCCCTTTTTTTCTTTCTTTTTCATTTTTTTCCACTTTCTTTGTCATTTAAGCTTTCTGCAACTTCAACACCGTCATTCAAACTACTGGCCAAATGTCTCCAGAGAGTGTTCATAAGAAACATATTTGAAATCTATAAAACTCTTCTTGACCAGCAATCTCATTTTATATCGAGGGAGAGAGAGAGAGACAGAATTTCCCATTTACAAAACAAATGCTCCACATTTTTCTCTATTCCTTCCAAGCAGGCTTTCCATAACACATTTACAGTGTTGGTGTTGTAACGTGATTTTTTAGGCAGGAGTTTCCTTCCAGGTCCATAACACAGGCCACTAAATCTTGCGGTGGGGCGATGCCGAGCCCAGACCACGAGGAGAGCGAACAATTGACAATCCTCGAAAGCAGGAGCACTCTTCTGCCAAAAAACCACTCACAGCTGCCTCCTCATTTCCTGGGGAAGTCAAGGTGTTCCCCTGGACCCACTTTCCAGCGCTGTGATTATGGGAGCGTTGCGGTGTTGCTCTGTAATATATGCAGATCAATTCAGCCTCGTTAGCATCACCCCGGCCTCGTTCCTGCAGTCTGGTGCCAGCCTCATCTGCGAGGGTGGGCAGCTCTGGGTGGCTGGATGTGCCAGCAGCCACAGCTGCTCTCCCTCTGCTCGTTCCCTTCCAGCAGGGCACTCCTTCTCCATGCCTTCCCAAAATTCCAGCCCCGCTGGGACATCGGCCGCCGGCTTTCCCGCTGCGCGCTCCATGTCCTTCCCAAAGCGTTTGCCTCGCTGGCATCACGTCACTCCTGATTCATAAGCTTTCCTCTACCTGAATTTCCAGCTCTATCTCTTTGCCCATACTCCAAAATTCACCCTGCAGTAGCCAATGGAATGTGCACTCTGCAGCCATCCTGGTTTTTGGTACTTCAAGCACCAGCTCTGACACACAAAGAGCTGCAGTCTCAATATTGCAACTTCCAGCATGCAAAAAAAAAAAAAGCAGTATTCAGGCACTGAGATGACATCAGAGCTCAATTGCAACACTTTTATGCTGCCTAAGCTTGGCTTTTTGTCTGGGAGTTCACATGCATCATTATTCCATCTTCAGAAGAACCAGGCAGGAAAATGTGCCCTCTTCTATCCCTCTATTTACTGCTTGGAGGTCACAAACCTGGGAAAGGTTTAGAAAGGTGCTTGTGAAATATTTTGAAGATTTTTTTTTTCTCTCAGGAATTGACTTATTAAACTAAATCCTTCTCAGTTATCTCCTGCAAAGTTAAACTGTGGCAAAATTGAAAGTTCCGTCTCTATTAGAGAAATTGCATGAATTGCTACAAACATTGGTAAATAGAAATGCACTCAAATGCAGAGCTGAAACACAACACAGTTTTCTAAAAATTAATCAAAGGAACAATTCATACATATCACCTTCACTTCAGGACCTTAAGTCAAATTTAACAGTTTTTCTAAGAGGTTATGTTTTGGTTCAGCAGGAGATGATCCATGATGTAGAAGTGGGTGAGCCCTACAACTTGATGCTACAGAAAGTTTTGCAAAAGTTCATTGTGCTATTACAAATATATTTTCTGCATATGAAAATATCTTATTCTTCAAAGCTATATTGAGCTTCACACCACCAGCATGAGGCTGGTTGATACACCTGGAATGTAATATTCTTATATCTCCAGTAATATTTTGCCAAAAATATGGGCTTTGACTCAGTATATTAATCTGAATGAGTGATTTCAACTATCAGTAGATCATAATTTTGATGGAATATGAGTCATTTATCTAAAATCCATAGAAAAAAAAATATAAATAACTGGTTCATTGAATGTTTAGCTGGCTGAAAATAGAGCCAACATTTACCAGAAATTGGTTTCCTACAGGACAGTGACTGAATCTGGTGACAATGAGTCAAACCATTACAGAGCAGAAGTGAATCCAACCTGTGAATATTTCAGCTCAACCTGACCATTGTATTTTCTTCCCAGCTGCATGTGTTTTGCACACCCACAAATTTGGGGATGATTGCAACCACGTTTCTCTACCTCCAGCTATAGAAAACCCTCAGTGTAATTCATCCTCACTGTGTCCCACAGCAGCTTCTCTGTTTCTCATGCCTTGGGTGAAGCACAGGCTTTTCAATTTGAAAGGTGTAAATTTTGTATCACAGCAAAGTACAATTAAAAAAAATATTTCTCTGTTTCAGTATCAAAACTGTGAAAACTGGTAATTAGGCAAAATCCAAACCATTTGTATATTTGGGGTCACTAGGGACTATATCCACAACCTTTCCAACACAAAAAAATATTGTGTAGACAAAAGCATTTTATTCAAGACTAGATTCTCCTGAGCAATATACACTTCAAAAGTTCCCAGGAAAATATTTACTTAAAAACTCACAGGGAAATTATATTTCATAGGGAAAAGCCTGCTGAATTTAAGTAGCATGGCAAAATACGATGTTTTGACTGGCATTCTACAGTTATTTTTTCATAACTTTTAATAATGTGTTTCACTTCTGGTTTATTCAATAAACAGCTCAATCACTTGATACTGAAATCACTCTCCAAATTTATTTCCTTCTATCAGGCACATGAACTGGTTTGTTATTTATAGGATGAATGATATTACTGTAGGGTTTTCCGTGGATGCTGACTGCCCACTACTGACTGATTGCCTGACCTTGGGAACAACAAGATTATTGTGACTTATTTTAAGAGAGTTTTACCAAGAAATTAATAGATGTTGTAGAGAAAAATTGAGAAAACAAATCTAGATTCGTGGATTTCATTTGACGGGGCTTGGGGGGTGGGGGTTGGTTTGCTTTGGTGTTTTTTAGAAGGGGTCAGAAGTATTTAAAAAATACTAAATTTGATTATTCCTCTCTGCCCATGTCTATGAATGCCCTCTGACCAAAGATCTCTGGAGATCAGTGTCTGACCTGCAGCCCAGGACCTTTCAGCACTCCCAAATTCTCTCAGTCCAAGCTGATGACAGACATTTCTCCTGCTGCCTCTCTTGATCCTGATGCTGATCAGGATCCCCTCGGTGTAAATCTTTTGCCTCATCAGGAAAAATTCCCTTTTAGAGATCCTTCACTGGAGGATGCACCCAGCTGTTATCAGGAGCTTTCCCTGGAAGAGTTCACATCATATAACAGCTCCAAACCCTCATTTCAGCTCCAGCTGCCAAAGGCAAAAAAAAGGCAGAAGTTTGGTTTGTTTTTATGCAGGGAAAATCAGGACATGTCTCTGACATTGAGATGTTTGCCTGACATTCCAGAGAAATCCAGAAACTGTCATGTTTCCACTTGGAGTAAAATCTTTGTCTTTGCATAACTACTCTTGGATTGGAGGGGTTATTTCAGATCCCTAATTTTATTTTTAGGACCTGTAAAGTTACACATGTCATAAGCTATAATAACTGAGTGTACTTACAGTAAATTCATGCCAAAGAATGGATGCAATAAGGGAAACTGATCCCACAGAACCCGGGCAAAGAAGAAAGAAATTACAAGAAAATTAAACAACAACGCTGTTACAAAGAGAAAAATAAATTACAAAAGCCTTGTAGAATTATATTATCTTTCCTCTGGAAATATCTCTGCTCGTGTCTAATCTTTTTCCTAATAGTTTTGTATTGGTAGATCTCAATCATTTGTTAACACCCTGGTGCAATCAAATCCTTTTTCCCCCTCTATTGTTCTGTGTTGAGAAATTCCTGTTCTTAGGAAATTTCTTCCACTAGCATCTAAATTTCAGTAGTGTTAAATTTAATTTCATGTAAACTGATTCAGTAGGGTCTACTTATTCCTGTAGATCTCAAATTTGAACTGGTGATGTTTTCAAATTTATGTGTAAAAAGAAAAAAAAAACAAAATATTTTTTGGTTTTGGAAAGGTCAATAATAAAAATATTACATAAAAGAAGGTTTAAATCTGATCTTTGATAATCTCCTTGAATTTTCATCCAGCCTGTCTGTCCTCTTTTTATTGCACTCCAGCTTATGTTTACTACAGCTGGTCCTATAGATATACCATAATTCTCCCAATTTTTCTATCAGCTTCTAAATGGTACCATCTGAAATTTTTCATTTAAATTGTTCAAGTTGTAAATATTAGATTTGACTTAGAGGTTTCAGTTCCTGAAAAACACAACAGTTAGACCACAAAGTCCACACTATAGGTTGTATACACTGCAAATAAACTGCAGAGATACAAGCAAATGTACAAATTTGTTCCAAATTAACATCTGAATTAATGTAATCAGAGTTTTTTGAGAGGTTATAAAATTGACAGAGGAAAAAATTGAAATTTATTTGGGCCAGGCTCCAAAAGGTACAGAACCACAGTGAACTTTGTGCTTTGGACACACTTCATATGCCCATTTTGTACAACTCTTTTGCAGTCTGAGTGATGCAGTTTATATTAAGGAAATCTAAAAACAATCCTGATCTCCAAAGCTCAGCCCCATTTTAACCCTATCCATGGATAGACACTGCTGGAATGTGTCATTAAAAATTCCTAAAATCACTCCGTGCCCCCAGTTTACTCTGGAACTCTAAAAATATACATAAATCTACTATATATAAGGATTTTATTATTTATTATCATTTTAATTCTGTTCTATAGAACGTTGTTATAGAAGCAGACTGCAACTAATGATGTTGCAACTGCAGAGGGAGAATTCCAGATAAAGATCTGGAATATTTCCCTTTTCACTTAGAAAATGATGATGCCTCTTTCCATCAGTGCCATTGTAGTTGCAGGTGTTTACAACGCATTGACTCATAAAATAAACTTTTGGTATTAAAGAACAGGTAATATTTACAAAATTTTAAAAATCAACCTTTTCTGCTTTGGAAAATGACAGTTTCTAGCACTGATGGAAATTTTCCAATCTTTTCTTATGCAAACAGGAAAAGCATTCTGGAAAAAAAAATTATTCCCATTTGGGCAAGTTTGTCTTGTTAGTTCCAACTGCAGAGAGAAGCACGATGCCTAATCTTTGGCTGTGCATGAGCATCATAAACTGCCTGAGGGACTGGCAGGAAGGGGCAGAAAAAACAACAGCTACAGCCATTTTCACATCAGAACACAGCTGTAAGGAGAGATAATAATGATACCCTCCTTATGCATAACATCCCCGTGTTTGGAGCACTTGGGAAAGATTTCATTCCTCTCTGGAGAGTGACTGCCCACAAATCAAGCTGCAGATTATGTTGAGAAGGGGTTGTCTGCTCTTCCAAATTGGACGTCCCTCTTGCAGGTGAGCAATGTGGAAAAAGGAGACACAGAACACGAGGAAATCAAGATTTGGGTCCTAAAGCTGAGGGCACTGAATGTGAGGGGTGTAAAGCTTTTCTCTGCTATTCTGGTCTTGCTCTCTATTCTGATTTCTCTTTGACTGAGCAGTGAATTGGCTGAATGCCACTCTGGAAGCACATCCTCATTGCTCTGACACAGGACACATCCAGCATCCCAAACCCAGCAGGCCAATGTTTGTCTGTTTGCAGAAAGTCAAAACTCTTTATCAGTAACATAGAGCTCTTCTACTCCTCATTAAAATTAAATTTTCGTTAAAAGCATGACCAGTTTGTCAATGCTAGCAATTAGGGGTTTTTTAAATTTAAACTGAGAAATTTCAAGATAAAACTATAAAATTATTGTATATATCACCCGGACAGCTCCTGTGGACCTGAGCAGAAAGTGCTGAATCCATACCCAGAACACTTTGGGATTTTGGAGCCAGGAAAGCCAGAAATTGTATTGATACCAGATGAATCCATTCCAGTGGCCCACCAAGCCCAGCAGCTCCAGTCCCACCATGCTGCATCACTTCTCCATAGCCCAGGGCAGGACAAAGGCAGTTCACATCCACTCATGGTGGTGTCAGATTTCTGGAAACACCAGGTTACCCAAAAGATTTTGCAGGTGAAGTGCCCTTGTTGAACAGCACTTTCAGGAAATGCTGAGGCCCTCACAAAATTGCACTTTACAGGCAGCATGGGAACTCCCTCAGTCACTGATTACACACCTTGGATAACCAGTCCCATTTCAAGTCTCCCAAAAGATATTCTTGTGATACTTTTATTTTTTACCAACAACTAAAACGTTCTTCATTAATCATTTGGATGCATTTGGCATCCACACCAAGATGACTCTGTCAAACAAAATAAAACTATTTGTGCCCATGCACAGAACTCCCTGGATTTCCCAAGTTCATTATTTAACTGTTGGTTGTGTTTCCTCTCATGAAACTGTTTTTGGTTTTCAGAGCAAAGCTGGTCGCTGCACTTTGCATTGAGTAAACACAAGCCTATCTGCTGGTTCAAAATGTTGGAGATTTATTAGGAAAAAAAAAATTAAATAAATTAAAAACCCCACCAAGTTTAACTTCATTTTTTTTAATAAAACCCAGTTTCTTCTGATCTTCATATGATAATAAACTTTCCTAATATTTTCCATTGAAGATTAATACACTTCTCTAGAAAGTTATATCTAATTTATGTGACTTTAAGGGTCATGCTTTAATAACAATGATGAAACACGATTATTACTTCCTAATGCTGAAATTACAGTTTTTACATTGTAAATTTTTCCTGCTATGCGCCCTGTGGCACTAACATTTTTATCACTCCATGTGTTTCTAGTTTTAAAACCTTTACCCCTGCTGTTTGAAAAATATTTCTCATTTTCGTCCCCTATGGAGTACAGAAATCCCTAAAGGCAAACCATTAGTGATCTTTCTGCCTTTTCCCAAACACTTATTATGATCACCAGTGTTGCTTCCACTGCCTCATTGGCTTTTGGTAAAGTATGCAAATGAGATGTTCAAAATACACACTTTTTGCAACTGTGCAAGTTCATACTGATTTATAAAATGGGAAGGCTATTAAAGTGACTGAAAATGTCAGCAAGATTTATGCATGGGTGACAAATTGTATTGGAAATGCTCATTTTTAACATGCTGGCCTGGGTTCCTTCTCTTTTTTAAAAAGTATTGGATGTGATACACTTGCTTTAAGGCCATTTGCCCCTCCCATCTCCCCATTTGTTTTAAATAGACTCTGACAGTGGCTTTTTGACCAGGAAAATAAACAAAACTCTTCATATTGATTGTTTTGATCATGGAAAGCAGAAATAATTTCTCTTTTTACTTGTGTTTATCCATGAAAATATTTAGGAAAGTGCTTTCACCTTTCCTTTGGGATGAAGCACTCATGGCCCAGACAGCTTCTTCCAAGAAAAAATGCCATATCCAAATACCATAAAGACCATTTAAAAATCAGCATGCGCCATCTACAAATAGAACAGCTACTAAATTTGTCCAACATGGATAAGGCAGACACGGAATTATAAGAAAACCAGCAAAGAACCCCTGTGCTATAACTGCATGATAAAAAACTAGGTTATAAATCAATGAAAACACTGCAGTGCATTTCACAATAGCAAGGAAATGATGGAGGAATTTATGAGGGTTCATTTCAATTTCGGCACCGAAGGCAAAAGGAACCTTGCCACTGATGTTAAAGAGAAAAGGTTTAGGCCCATAATCACACATCATATTATCAAATATGTACAGTCAGAAATGGTATAAAGAAAGAAAATCAACAAACTATTGAATGTCTTGAAATACTCATACATAATCTCAGGGGTATAATGAGAAATACTGCTCTGATACCAACGTATTTATAACTTCTGTCAACATGAACCATATTATGTGAGGGTTTAAACACTTTAAAGCATAGCATGTGCTAACAACACCAATATTAAGGGAGAGAAGCTGTGCTTTTGTGATTATTTTCTTCTGTTCCTGTGCACTCGGTTTGGTGCAAATTCCACTCCTCTGAAAGCTTAAACCAGGGCCTGGGTTTATTCAGAAATCCCAGTGCACAGGGTTTGAGCCACCCAGCCCTGTGCTCGAGGTATTTAAGAGCCTCCTGACAACAGACACCAGAGTTTCAACAGCATTCAGGGGCACATAAATGCAAGCAGAGCTTTTAATGACCTGTTCCTCACTCATTTTTGTTTTTAAATCTGTACAGGAGTGAACATACCCCCAGAGTTCAGTGCTGTGATCATTTGGGTACCCACAGCAACTACAGATGCAGTTTCCCTCTTCCCAAACTCAAAATGCTTTAAAAGTTATTCTACAATCCTTTGCATTGAAAAATTCAATACTGAGAACTTAATTCTACTTTTTATATTCAGATCAGTCAGTACCAGTACCATTATTGCTCTGATTTTCCTAATTAGTTCATTAAGTTGCATAATAATTGGTTTACTGCCACCCACTTTTTATGATGCTAGAACTGTGAAAATAAAATTGATTTAGGGCCTTATTCTGATCTATTATGCTTATTCACTCCCATATCCTGGTGCTTGCTGCAGGTTTTTTTCCCCTTCATCTCTCAAAGTCTGCATATTTTTCCCTGGTTTCACTTAAAATGCAGCCCATATTCCAGTTTTATATAGGTGGGTTTCAGATGTGCATTTGACAAGTACAAACAAATAACCAAAGCATTGCCAATGGAAAACATCTGTCTCTCACCTTAGGAGGTCAAGATAAAACTCAGTGTGTGACATGTAACGTATGAATTTGAATTTATTTCCATTGTGCTAATGACATATATCAATGCCTTGACAGAAGTAGCTGGCACATTATATTAATGGGGCTCTGTCCTAAAAGTGACACTGGAATATCCAGACAAAAGCATGAAATGGATGAGAAGAGAGCAACTCTTTGTTGCTACCTTGAGTAGAGGTTCAGTGTGTGCAACCCCCTCCCCCTACTACATAACTGTGTAGTTGTAAAAATGTCCATTCAATGCAGAGGCTTGGTGCAATAGGGAGGAGAAAAAGAGAGAGAATTAAGGCTTGGATTTGGGAAAAAATTAACATGATCCAAGATTTCCCCAGTGCTGGATTTATATGGATGGCTGGAAAAACATTCATTTCTTTCTGGTCCTTGATAAAGCCACAGGGTCGTTGTTCTGGGTAGTCACAGCCAGAACAGAGCAGCCACAGGACAACAAAGGATACAGGAGATGTGCTCAGATAAAACTTAAAATTACTTGTGGACATCAGTATTGGAATGGAATGGGAGAGAAGACGAAAAGCAGAGGAGTCAACAGGTGAAATAAATTGCTCTTCCATAATTTCTGTTGCTTTCCCAGTAATGGAAATGCAACAAGGAATGCTTCATCCCTTGATCCATAGAACCCTACAATGGTTTGGGTTGGAAAGNCTTGAGGTGTCTGCAGGCTGGAGACACTTCTGCACACTCTCAAAACAAAAATTTCAAAAAAAACTCCTCCCATCTCCTCCTGTGGAGAAAACTATCGAGTTCCACACCTTGCAGTTCCCAGTGGCCCAATCCATCAGCCCAGCCCCAAGCTGTAGTGGTAGGATGAATAAAAGAGAATTGGAAAACAGCTACCAGAGGTTTTCATGAGTTTTTGCTGCTCTTGGCCTGCTTTTTTATTTTGGGCTGTTGACTTTGCAGCTTTTGGAAACAGAATTTTTCAGCCACTACGTGAACCTGATTTTCCCTCCAACAGCAGCGAGGAGCTGACTCCTGTGCATGTGCTTCGAAAGTTAAAAGTTTATTGAGATTGCAAACAATTTAAATGTTATTGGGGGTGCAATATGGTGCATTACACTCCTGTGCTGACCAGATGGCTGCCTTAAACAAACGCCATCCGTTGTGCCACCAACCCTTCCAAATGAAGCCACACCGGTTTGGAGGGGGCCGAGCCCTCCCTGCCAGAAATGCCATTTTCCTCCCAGGTTCCAATCCACAGTGACTGCATTAATTGCTCTGGAGCACCGAGTTCCAAAACTTTTCTGCCAATTGACTGCTGTCCACTCACCCTCAAAATTTCTTGCAGGCAACAAAACACTCATTTCATCAGGAATTGTGTTAAAAGCACTTTTTGTGTTTTTTGTTAAAAGACACGGCTCATTTTGACAGGAACCAGTTCTTAAAGCATCTCAATCAGGATGACTTCAGTCTATACTTTGAGAACGCTTAATGGCTTAAAATTAGAGGTTTAGATTGTTAGGAAGGAATTGTTCCCTGGGAGGGTGGGGATGCCCTGGCACAGGGTGCCCAGAGGAGCTGTGGCTGCCCCTGGAACCCTGGAAGTGTCCAAGGCCAGGTTGGACAAGGCTTAGAGCCACCTGGGCCAGTGGCAGGTGTCCTTGCCCGGGGAACTGATGAACTTTTAGGTTCCTTCAACCCCAAACTTTTCTGGTATTTGTAAGAACCACCATCAAATCCATTTTATGCACTCATGACAAACCTGAAACACAATTTTTAAGGGAAAGAGATTAATCTACTGGCACTGTGCTGCAGACCAAGTTCTGGAACTTCCCTCTATGCTGAGGGATATTCATCTTACTATATAGATCCTGCTGTTTTACAGAAAAGGGCTGTGGAAGCACAGACAAGTTATCACCATGCCATATTCCCCTTCCATTAATCCATTT
>VXBI01005351.1:162980-197620 GCA_013397375.1 Toxostoma redivivum
GTGCTGACCAGATGGCTGCCTTAAACAAACGCCATCCGTTGTGCCACCAACCCTTCCAAATGAAGCCACACCGGTTTGGAGGGGGCCGAGCCCTCCCTGCCAGAAATGCCATTTTCCTCCCAGGTTCCAATCCACAGTGACTGCATTAATTGCTCTGGAGCACCGAGTTCCAAAACTTTTCTGCCAATTGACTGCTGTCCACTCACCCTCAAAATTTCTTGCAGGCAACAAAACACTCATTTCATCAGGAATTGTGTTAAAAGCACTTTTTGTGTTTTTTGTTAAAAGACACGGCTCATTTTGACAGGAACCAGTTCTTAAAGCATCTCAATCAGGATGACTTCAGTCTATACTTTGAGAACGCTTAATGGCTTAAAATTAGAGGTTTAGATTGTTAGGAAGGAATTGTTCCCTGGGAGGGTGGGGATGCCCTGGCACAGGGTGCCCAGAGGAGCTGTGGCTGCCCCTGGAACCCTGGAAGTGTCCAAGGCCAGGTTGGACAAGGCTTAGAGCCACCTGGGACAGTGGCAGGTGTCCTTGCCCGGGGAACTGATGAACTTTTAGGTTCCTTCAACCCCAAACTTTTCTGGTATTTGTAAGAACCACCATCAAATCCATTTTATGCACTCATGACAAACCTGAAACACAATTTTTAAGGGAAAGAGATTAATCTACTGGCACTGTGCTGCAGACCAAGTTCTGGAACTTCCCTCTATGCTGAGGGATATTCATCTTACTATATAGATCCTGCTGTTTTCCAGAAAAGGGCTGTGGAAGCACAGACCAGTTCTCACCATGCAATATTCCCCTTCCATTAATCCATTTTCCCTATTCTCCCAGAATAGGACCTCATTTGACGAATGTTTTGTCTCAATGTAAATATTTTCTAACACTTCAATAAAAAAATTCATTACAAAAGTGATTGAGATGTTTCGGGTAGTTTTTCTAAAAAGAGATGATTTGCACATTTTTTTCCAACTGTACACTTGAAGGGAACTGATGTGAAGTTAATACTATAATAAAAATGTAAATAAAATTCATTATAGTTCATAGATTTCCTGATATCATCTTCATTGACTCAATATTACTGAAATACATAAAAATAAATATAAAAAATATTTTGAGAGTACATCAGAACACCTTATTTTATCATCATAAAATAATAATGGAAAATCCCTTCAGGAAAAAAAAAAAAAAAAGAAAAAAGACATTTACAATATATGAATTTTCTTATGTTTTCCACAAGTTGCACAAAATTAAATGTATATAATTAATGTTCCACTGTTTATGAGCATCACTGCTTTGCTCTTGCTGCATATGTCTCAAAGCCAAGATATAAAATAGACCCACTGGAGCCAATTTCCCTGCAGGATCACATTTTTTATGGTTTCTTGTAACCATCTAAATCTCACCACTTGAACGGTGTTTGTCGATGAATCTTTTAGCTTAATTACAAGATGTCGTACGTGCTCTGTGACCTGTGTTTGAGGTCAAGGAACATTTATATCTCACTGGAGCAAATGGAGCTGTTAGCACTGAAATGCAGCGTTCCCTGGGTCTGGCTGGAGCTGACAGACGTCAGAGATCATTTGGAATTCTCGTTGCATCTTGTAATTTACTCCTGGGGTGTAAGTCAGAACTGATAAGTGTGTCTCAGATTTAGGGATTGTTTTTTTTTTTTCTTTTTTGAGTATGTTCTCACATCCATGGGATCACAGCAGAATTTGGGAGGACTCTGCCATGACCCCTACCAGCTCTGTGGTCCAACCCTGTTGCTGAGCACTTCATCCATTCATGCCCTGCAAACCTCCAGGGGAGGAAATGGCTACTCTGGAAAAACTCCTGTCCTCTTTGATACCCTCATGGGGAAAAAAGTTCTTCCTCCCGTGCAGTGTGAAACTCCACCTTTCTGAGTAGTGCTGGTTGTGCCTCATCCTCCTGCCCACACAAAGGTCTGACCCAAGGGAGGTGGGCACAGCCCTCACCCTCCTGGCCACATCCCTGCTCCGACTGCCCAGGATCACAGAGGAGAGGAATTGAGTGGTTTAGGTTGGAAGAGACTTTAAAATTCATCTCTTCCCATGGGCAGGGACACCTCCCACTGTCCCAGGCTGCTCCAAGCCCCATCCAGCCTGGCCTTGGACACTTCCAGGGATCCAGGGGCAGCCACAGCTTCTCTGGGCACCTGCACCCTCATTATAAAAAATGAAGATGCAGCAAATTCTGCAAACGTGTTGAGAGTTCCCCGTGTGGCCACCTCAGGTCCCTGATAAAGGTGTTATCACAAAAAAGCCTCAGAGAACCCTGCAGGTTCTATCATGTCTCACAGACATCCTGGGGTTACAACTCCATCCACCCATTAACTGCTGCCCTCTCTGAGCCTGCTCATCCAGCCAGCCTTGGGTGGGTTTGGTTTGGTTCCAGCTCCAGTTGAAAACACACCAACTCCTTCCTAGTTCATATTTGTTGAATATGCCCATATATTAAACCCTGAGAGGATAACAAATTTTAGGAAATTTCAGTGAGAAATTAAAACTTCAACTTTTGTGTCTTCATAAATAGAATAAGAAGTGTCTACTGGCTGGATAAATGTGAGGCTCTGATTACAAACATTATAAACTCTAGTTGTCATTCTATGGGTTACATCATATGAGAAAAGTGTGGTCTTGTGAGCACCAGCTAAGCACAGGTTTGGAAACTGGGGGATGAATCCCAGGTCTATTTTCAACATGAGTTAGTCATTGTGTGGCCAGTTGAGAAGCTAATCTCTGACCAGGCTCTGAGGACATAATCATGGAATTATTTAGGTTGAAAAAGCCCTCCAAGACCATGGAGTCCAAGCTGTGGCCAATCCCCACCTTGTCCCCAGCCCAGAGTACTGAGCCTGTCCAAGCATTCCTTGGACACCTCCAGTGATGGGGATTCCAAACCTCCTTGGGCAGCCCCTTCCAAGGCTTAACCTCTCACTCATTAACACAGACTCTGATTGAGAACCAAGTGGCATTTCTAGGTAGCCTGGGCTTGGCCACCACCACTACCCATGGCCACATCCCTGCTCCACAGCCCCTGCTTCCCTGGACATCACAAAACAAGTCCCCAAAAGTCACCACTCTTGGATTGGCAGTGAAGAACCAGAATAATTTTCTCCAGAATTATTCTAAATAAGCTCCAAAATTCAAGAACACCCTATTGCTAAAACCTCAGTACAGCTGTAACATTTAACCCAGCCCTGTAATTAGCTCTGGGTACAATTGAAAGAGTCTGACACCAAATCCAGGAATAAACATTTTGCTTTTCTACAATGGATAAACAGGCATCTTTCTCTGTGCATTCCTCACTGGATATTCAAGCCTCTGCCAACTTGATTGCACAATTCTTAACTAAATATTTGCCAATTGCAGCTGCAATACTAAGTGGTGCTGCTTGAAAATTCCTTTAGCAGCAAGAAGAAAAACATCATTACAGCACTTTTATTTTTAGTGGCTTTTCTTTTAATGAAAAAAAATCCCTTTAAGTGTATTAGATAGCATGCTGTAATGAATAAGAACTTTAAAAATATATATCTACCAATAATTTTATATTTATTGCACTTAATTTAACAAATTATCGCACAAACTACATAGGCAGCAGTTTTGCTGTGAAATTATTATACTTAAATGAACTTTTGACAATGTATTAATTACAAGGACATGACCACATTTATTCTGCTGATCCTGTAATTACATGCATTAAAGAAATATTTATTCAGAAACCATGTTGTGTACTTCAAAACAGGCTTTTATTGCCAGGCTACATTTCTTCTATACAAACTGCCTTCTTGCCATTTATGAGTCCTTTTCAAACTTTTACAGAGGGCAGAAAGAGGGCCAGAAATGCTGAGTAAACTCTGGGCTGAAACTTTCTCTGCACATTTGAAAGGACCAGAACTCTCCATCAGACGCAGACCTCAGGCTGGATGGAGAGGTTGGGGCAAATCTCTACAGATTTGTCCTGGGCATTTTTGTGCTTCTTTATGGGGAGAAGAGAAGAAACAGGTTCAATAATTTGCATTTGAGTTGACAGAAATTAATTTTTGTTTTCTAACAACCCAGCATAGCTGTCATTGTGATCCTAAAAGTGCACAGCATTTTCCTTGCTACAAATGTGGATATCCCTGATAATAAAAAGTCCTGACATCATAACATTCTTGAGCACTCAATAAGCACAGGTGACATGGAAGAGCCAAATCGACCCCTGGATTTTGTTTTGCAGTTTGTGGTGCAGCTCTTTGAGTTTCACTCAACATCAAAACCTGTCAATGCTTAAAATAAGAAAACCAAAGACTGAGCACCAAAGGTCACATCTCCAAAACTGAATCCAATTTTCCTTCTTAGCTAGTGCACATAAGCACTCAAATTTTCATTTTTTTTATATTAACTTTTAAGGCTATCCAGTTCTGTTGTATTTGACAGCCAGCACAAAAATTTGAAATATTCTCACCTGCATCACAATTTTCCATTAAGAAACAGAGAACATCTTCACAAAAGGAGAATGTTTGTCTAAATAAAACCAACACATTTCTGTCCTTTTCTCTCAATAGATATTTCATAATGTCAGGAAACATTTATGGAGTCCTCTGGTAATGAGCTGGTCTTGACTGTGAGCAACAGCCAAAGGTTAGAGACACCTGATAAAAAACTGCATGCTGAAAAAATCTAATTTTGCTCTGCAGTTCTTCTTAACTCATATTGTATAAGTCAGGATTGTTTGTAGCATGTCACTGCTTTCATTTTTAATGGAAACTTATAGTGCAAGTGAGGAAAGGATAAAATTTAGAATTTTGAATGAACAGCCTTAATTTTCACAACCACCCCAGCCAAAAGAAACAATTTGTCATAAAGGAAGGGATGTAACCTATTATAAGTTGTCTCCCACTATGAAAATAGCAAAGCAAAGCACCAAGAGAAACAAGCACAGCAGCCCAAATATCCTTAAACATGGGTTTCAGTTCATTCATGGTATAAATCTCTAAATTAATACATAGGGACCTTTCCTACCCACATGAAAAGATTTAATCTTGTGAATTGCAAGTGTCCAAGGGAAAACTGGATGTGACAAAGATGGGGTTTGGTCACAGCTTGGACTCAGTGACCTTGGAGGACTTTTCCAGCCTCAATGATTCAGTGATTCCATGACTAGTTTGTGACACTTTTTCCCAGTTTTTAGATATTTAGAGTGGCTGTTGTGTACCTGGAATGCCTGGAGAGGTACCTATGGATGAGAACTGTCTTTGCTCCTCATCACTTTACAAGAATAACTGCCATGACTGACAAACTAGACTTTTTTTTTATTGGTGGGGATTTTTTTGGCTTTTGGTTTGTTTTTTTTTTTTTTTGTTTTGTTTTGTTTTGTTTTTTTTTTGTCTTAAGAGGAGCAAACAAAGTCAAACAGGTCCATGTTTTGTTTAAGGCCAGCCACAGCCCCTCAGACAGGAAAACAAAGTCATGGTGTGATTTCTGACCTTTCCACTGCTGTAACAAACAGCAATTTTGGGTATAGGATATCTGCAGCAAGGTGGAAGCTGTTAAAGGTTATGCAAATGCAGGAAATTAGAATTCTATCTCAATGTCATTACATGTGTCTACTTAGATGCACATTTTCTGCTATGTTTAAGTTAAACAAAACACTAAATGACTGTGTAGTATGACATCTCATTAATATGTTTCTATTCACATCTGTGCCTTTAGTATTAAAAAAATAGACTGTTCCAGTGATAAGAGATTAAGTCCTTTAATTAGAAACAAATGACAAATCACTGTTAACCCCATGTGATGCTTTCTCAAACTTCCATCAAATATTCCCCTTAAAACATTATTAAGCACAAGTTCAGCAGATCTACTTCCTAGAAAGTGCTATTTAACAAAACCCAGGCAGGATGTTAATACTGAGGCTGAATTACAGGTTGCCAGAGCATTTCCTGCAAGGGGATTGACAGGGGATCATTTTGTTATGGGGCCACCTCCAGCGTGTTGTGACAACCAGTCATTACACCTCTGAGCACAGCACTCAGCTGTAGGTTTCTACAGGATGCAAATAGCTCCAAATGGGTTCAATTTAGAGACAGCAGATAATGTATCATTCACTTCTTTAAGGTAGAAGCTTTTAATTTTCAAGGAAAAAGAAAGAGGAGTACATTTCAGTCTCTGGGAATAAAGATCGGCTTAACAAAGCCCGCCAGAAAAAAAAAAAAAAAGAAAAAAGAAAAAAAAATCGAGAGTAGCAATAACTATTATAAAAATAAAAAGCTTAACTTGCTTTTCCCACTTGTCTCGGAGCCCCACAGGCTGTGTTAGCCCAGCATCCCTATTTACTTAGGATGCCACACAACTGCTCATTTCAAATCTGTGCTTTGCAACTGGTGACAAATACTGGGGAGTAAGATTTCCTATTTGCATAGCAACCCTTTCATCTTGAGTAGTCCCAACAGATTTTGCCAAGTACCCACACAGAAGATCAAAATGGAGAGCAATAATTATTGATGACAACTAATTCATGGCACAGGCATGGCAAGAGTTGAAAAATTCAGGTTTACAAAAGCAACAAATAAATAAGGTGACAGAAGATGTCCAAGTTGTCCAAAAATGGCCATTTTTAGGAATCACAAGAAAGAATTTGCTAGTTCAAAACACAAATAGCCCCAGCTATTACAAGATTACACATTTTTAGAAGTGCAGGCTATGTTGGAAACAAAGAGTAAACTCCAGGTATGTAAAAAGCAACAAGTTCACAAAGGTTTTAATGAATCTTAGGTCCTTCTGTCAGCTTGTTCTTTCCAGGAAGCTCCAAATATAGTTTAAAATTTAAACTATACTGCTAGAGTTTCTCAAAGTCCACTTCTTTAGGGTAAGATATCTTACATATAATATATATAGGTAATGACAGGACAGACTATTTGGTTTAATGTCAATTTTCTAAAAATGAAATATGGATACCTTCAGAAAGGCAGGTCAGTGGCAAATAAAGGCCATTTTCCAAAACTCCCTGTCCATCACAGCCTTTAGCCAGCACTCCATACAACTTTAAGGATTTCTCTGTGTGTTATTTAAGTTTGGGTTTGGTTTTTTTTCTCATCCACAATGCTGTGATTTAACAAAAAACAAAGTCAATATCTGATCGAGCCAGACAGAAATTTTTTCTTTGTGTACTAGAAAAAATGGCCCAAGATGCAAATATGGATGTCCTTCTGCAGTCTTCCTGTAAATACAGTGCAAAATGGAGGTACTTGCTAGTATATCATTTTACGTGATTTATTTGAGAGCTGGAAATTTTGTATTTTTCTTTGTCTTCAAAGTAAAGGAAGGAATATGCAAATCAAAAGCCAGAGCAAATTAAAGGTACTTTGTAATTGACATTTTAATTATCTTGTTTGGATATTATTCATTTTATTTATTCTCCTAAATGCAAACAATTCTGGACCACTGTATAAATATTATCTCCACTGGAAGCCGTCAGTACCTCTAATAAAAACGTACACTTGCTTGGCTACCAAATCCAATTAAACTTATTCTAAACATACTGTGTTCATTGTAACAATGTATTTCTGAATAACACACAAAAGACTTTGGAAAGAGGGGACAGTTTAAACCAGGCCAGTGAAAAGACGTAATTAGAGCTGTGTGGGCTTGGCAAAACCGTCTCGACAAACAAGCCTGAGGTTACTTTTGCCAAAGCCCTCCAGGCTCACTGAGGTTTCATTACAGCGAGGAGAGCTTAATTCTGGTAAGTATCAGATATAATAGGATGTAATCAAATATAAAATAACAATAATTAAAAAAAAAAAAAAAAAAAAAGACAAATGGGAAAGAAGAAACTGAACCCTCCTCAGTGACAGTTAAAATACAAACCCGTGTATTCACTGGCTGTGTTACAAGTGAGTTCAGCCAGTGCAGGTTTGTTTGGGAAGAAGAAAACCTGAAGATGAATTAGTAGGATTAACACAAGTAATTTATTTTCTGGAAACTCTTTGTCTGAGCTTGGGCTTTGCCCACAGGGAGTTTTGTACCTCCTGATTACCAAGCACATGCTCAGGACTTTGCTGGCGGAGCAGTCGTGGTTACTCGGGGTGGTTTCATCTTCAAGGGGGTGAACTGCTCTAAAAAGGGGCATGTAAACAACTCCTCCAGCTTTGATTACCCTTGGACAAGAGACCAGAGAGTGTTTCTGAAAGGTTTCAAAAGATTTAGAGCTCCCACCTGTGTGCAAGAACACCCCCAGCACTGAGCTACGATCTGGGAAACTGGACTGTCCCTGAAAAAGCTGGATTCCAGAATTATCCTTTAGAAATGTCCCAGCCTGGATCCTCACACCTGCCCGAACCAGGACCATTTATCTTGTTTGGTCCATGTCGCCAAATCAAAATTCCCAAAATGAAGCACAAGGTGCCCCAGCTGATCTCCCCTGTCCCCAGATGTTGGTACACAGCTGTCCTGGTCCTTGTCTTGCTCCAGTTGGTACCCTCAGCAAAGTGATCCTGTTTGGGAGCAGCCTCTGCACAACCCCAGTGCCCTCAGCTCTGCATCAGACCCGGGATGGAAAAGGATCAGCCAGGGCAGCACCCTCTGCCTCTTGGGAAAATGGCATTTTCCAGCACCTGACAGGATGTAAAAGCAGCTCTAAGAGTTGTCACAGCCCCTTCTGCCTTGCCATTATTACCAGGAGCTCTGAAATGCTGCACCAGGCTGGTAACCCCTGAGCACACCCACAGGTAAAGCCCCATGTCACACATCCATTCCTGGCAGACAAATTCCCCATTAAACAAAAATTAATTTCACTTCTCAGGGAACAGACTTTTCCCACATCAACTGTTGGCCAGAAACAACCAAAGTTCTCCAGTTCAATCTGCTAAAATTAGGCTCCAAAGCTGATATTCTGAACATGAGACAGGAAAGGTGGAATATTCTCTCACACCCACTCATTTGGGTAGGTGCTGTGTGAAGGGTGCATGGGAAGCATCACACCCCTTCCATTTGGATGCCTAAATATGGACCTGTGAATCTAAATTTAGCTCAGTTTTGGCTTAGGCTTCAGTTGGAAATTATCTAAACCAGTTGTTAAACCACAACTTCAGTAAGCTGGGGAGGAAAAATAAGGGGAAAAAAATTAGAATCCCATGTGATGCTGTTGCAGGAATCAGGAAATCAGGAATCAGTGGGTTTAGAGCAATTTCCTTGATTCATTCCACATTTCCTCACTGGAGGAAGGATCAAGCAGCCACTGGTGTGAAGGTATGAGCCCTGATACCCCACTGACACACTGGATGGAAATCTGGTGGGGAAAAATATCCCAGGTACCTCCATCCTCCAAAAAACCACCAGGAAAAGCCATGCCAGCACCTAGTTTTGCCCAAAATGTGATCTTTACACACATTCCTGTGGGATAGAGGAATCATTTCCCACCCTTCAGAGCCCACAGGATATTTTGTCATCAGGGACGTGTCAGAAGGGCACTCTGTGATCACAGTAATCACTGTGGACAGCCAAAATAATAATAGTAATAAGAATATTTTGATATTTTCATCTTCAAACCACTTTTAAAACATCTGCTAACAGATCTCCCCAGCTGCTGGGTGAAGAAGACAATAATTATAACCCTGCTGTCACTCAGGGGTGGCAGAGATTCCTGGGGGGATTGAGGATGCCATTCCAGTCACACCCAGGCCATGTGGCTGCCATTTTACATTTCCATTGCCAGGCTCCATGGAAACACGTGGTTTGTCCCATCACACCCAGAAAAAGTGCAGGAACCAACATTTTGGTGCTCTCAGACCTCCCTCATCCTCCACCCCAGTAGGAAACACTACATTTGGGAAAGTGCAATAATTTTGAGGGAACAGAGGAGAATTCAGGAATGTATTTTTGGATTTTTAAAGTATTTTTTCTTTAAATTTGAATCAGGATTTGCAATATGCCAGGACTTCTTTTCCCATGCAGGAGCCAGGTGGAATGTTGAATTGAAATTAGAAGTATAAACCACCCCTCACCACCTCTTTACCCCTCATCCATGAGCACCTTCTGCTCTTGGAGGGAAATTTGCAAATTAGAGTCACAACCTGCCTGTGAATGCATTTTAAATTTTATTATAACAGCTCCATGCAACCCCAGCCTTCCCTTTAAAGTAAATTAATAGTTTAGGGTTTACAAGCTCCTTTATTTGCCTATCTCAAATCCAGCCATTTATTTTTAAGGAAACCAGTGCCACTGAAAATCTGGACAACCCCTTCACCTACAAGGAATACAAGGATGTCTCTCCAGAATTCTGTGCCAATGTAAGGTGGACAAACTGCTGTGAGAGCACACATTCATGTACAGAAATGTTAATTTTAGTTCTAAGCCTATTTTTTTGGATCTGAATCTTAAACCTCTTGAACTCAGATGAAATATCTCCCTGGAAGCCAAGTCTCCAACAGGCAGATTGCTCCCAACCATCACCTTCCCCAGCCCTGATGTGGCTCCACCACCTCCCCTCAGAGTTCAGTTCCCATCCTGGCACGTAAAATAACCTGATTTTTTAAAAAGTAATTATTTAGTTAATATTAATAAATAAAATTGTTCAAATATCTCAGGTTCTGGAGACATTTTGCTTTTGTTGAAGGTTGTAGTCCAAAGCCACAGCCCAATAAGAACCTGAAATCCCAGGGGGGAAACTCTATTTAACCCCCAGTTCAACTTCTAATGAAAGGAAACATAGAAATGTAGCTATAATTCAAGATATCGTATGGAAGTCTGTTCAAAGTTTTTTCAAAAATATAAATTACAAGAGATTATTGATTTTTAAAAAGCTTACTTCAACAATCAGCTTTCTATCTCATTCTATTTCACTCTCTCTCGTTTATTCATTTCCTTATGTAAAAGAATTTAACCAAAGGAAACTAGCATTTTAATTCAATTTCTCCTATAAAATATATAATTTTATTTTGTCATAATGGCTGCTTTTATTTCCAGAGTCAGATTTTATTTAAATTTCAGTCCATTAGGAACAAAACTTGCCATTTTCTGATAAACAAAATCAGCAGGGAAGCCTCTTCAAACTAGGAATGTATTTTCTATCAACCTTTGTTCTAGCTGGTCTAAATGACAGGTATATTCCACTTTTCCTGCGTTTAGTTTTAAAGATTCTATGGGGAGAAGGGCGAATAAAGAGAGTGACATTTTTAACAACAAAACTAGCAATCAGAAAAGCAGCCCAATGACAGGCATGTGGAAGAAATGGGGGGAAAAAAATAAAAATAAAAAAATATCTAATCCATCGCTGTGGACCACCAAAGAGGACTAATATGAGTCATTAACAGAAAACCGTTAATTTTCCTCCCTGTGACTGTTGTTTGTAGAAGTGCTCAAACCTTTGAGGTTCAGTCATTTAACTGTTTCTTGGGAGGCTGGAAAAGAGACACCAAGGAATTCTTTAAAAGGAAAAGAAGGCAAAAAAACCTCTAAGAAAAAAGTGAATGGAGAATTGGCTAAAAAAATACAGATTATTGCTTAAAGCTGCTCTTAGTTCAGCCAAAATTCCAATGGGGAGATGACAGCGTTCCCGACAGAAAAGAACATTCTGCCATGTCGTGTTTTAGTCACACCACCACGGCCAAAGCCAGCATTCTCCCAAAGCGTGGAAATTGAGATCCCTGGCCCAATCCAGCTGCTGGCCTTCCCTCAGGATTCCCTTCCAGTTCAGTGTTTGCTTTGGAAGGAGGTGACAGCCTTGAGGGCAGAGCGAGAAGCCACCGTCAGAGCACGTAAAACTGCCTCTGCAGCGAGAGCTTGAATACCCATCACATAACCAAAAATACCAAAATGTTCATTGGCTCCATGGCATTCCTCAACCAAGCCTGGGGCCCTACAACTGATTTTGGGGACTTCTAAAAATTGTTTTCCTCACAACACGGCACAGAGTGACCCTCTGGCCACAAGAAAACGGTGAACACCATGGATGGAAGAGTGGCACCATGCTTTAAAGCCCAGGTTGGATGTGGAAGGTTCTTCCAAGACCTTTGCTGAAGAGAAAAGGCCCAATCCCATGGAAGGAATGGCTGGATGCTGTGAGCCAGGGTCTGGCATTCCCGTTCCACAGTGACAAGGCAGCTTGGAGCAGTGACTCAGCTGACACTGGATGGTTCCACAGCAAAGGCTGAGCAGAGAAACTGCACGAGGCTGTTTCCAGCAGAAATCCCCAGATGACTCCAGTTCTGAAGTCTTTAATCCAGTGTTGGGAAAGAAAATCATTTAGGCCTGTTTTGAGCAGGAAGTTGAGTGCTGCAGGCAGGACTTTCACATCACTGCAAACCAGAGCAGTTTGGGGCAGCAAACCGAGCCTTAGAATCATTTAAAAAAAGACCTCTAAGATCATTGAACCCAACTATGATTTCCCAGAATCTTTGAGGCTGGAAAAGACCTCTAAGATCATTGAGTTTAACCATGATTTAACCAGTGCTGCAGGAGCCAAGGACAGAAGCACTTAGCAGGTATTTTGGTGATATCTAAAATTATTCCAGACTTCCAAGCAATGTTTCTCCTTGGAAATATTAACAAGCAAGATTATAGATTGTGCCTATGGCCTCTAAACAGTTTCCATCAGGCTTTGGGAAGGGGTTGAGTCCCTCTGCAGGGCATCACTGCACATTTTCACTGTGGGAAGGGAGAAAGGCAGCTGGATAAATCCACGCCATGCTCAGCACCTGGAGTACTCCCAAAATCCCAGGCCTGACTGTGTGGGGGCTTCTTTGGTAGCTCCTGGAACATTTTCTAAAATCTCTTCTCTAGCACTGACCTTTCTAGTTGAAAAAGTCCAGATTCCTCTGAGCTTTGTTTTGTTTGTTACTAATTCTGACGTGAGGATTCACAGGGTATTCCAAAAGGGGAGTAAAACGAAGGAGTTATTGCAGCCCTAAGAGACTTAAAGGATTATTTCCTTGTAAAATACAAATGACAGTTTTCCTGTAATGTTTCTTCTCCATAATGCACATGTTAATCCGTAATTTCCTTTGCCAGATGCAGTGTAATCCTCCTCCTGCAGACACCACAGCACAACTGCTGTTGAGAAAACGGCAGCAAGAGGAGTTCATCCATTCTAAGATAGCAAAAAAACAACTTCACCAACCAAAGTTTTGGGTTCTCCTTGCAGCAGGCATCCAGCCTGATACAGAAAGGTGCAGCTCTGTGTTCAGAGCTCATTTCTCTATTAAAAAAAACCAAAATTGGTACCTGATTTCAACCAAACTCCTTCTTTAAGGTGTGGTAGGAGTCACCCAAAAGCCTGTTTTGCAACAAACCCTAAATCAGTGTATAGAAATTTCCACAAATAGGTTATAATTCACTCATTTATCAGTTGCTTTTTTGCCACTTTTTAAGCATTCCTCATGAAAAGAGAAATTTTTCAATCTTATGCAAGTTCAGTAAATTAGTTTAGAAACAACATCTTAAAAGTCTTTAAGTAGAAAAGCAAATCCAATGTGGTAAGGAATAAATCTGCCACACCCCATTAATAAGTAACTAAAGGATCTGGATGGATCTGTAGAAAGGAGAGAGAAAAGGCTGCAAAAACACCCAAAACTCCATTTTCAATGCATTGTGGGTTGTTTTCATGAAGCTCTTGTAGATGATTTGGTATTATTTCCTCAAAATTATTATTCCTCATCCACTGTGCTATGTTGAGTTTCTCTCCCAGCTATGACAGAGGGAATAATTACCTTCCTTATTAGTTCTACCTACAGCACGAGTGCCAATTAATCTGATAATGATGATATTGAGAATTGAACCAGTTTGGGGGATTACAGATCATGAGCTCCTTGTGCTATTTTGTAGCTGGCCTGGGGTTCCCCACCTCCTCACTGTGCAGGTCTTTTGGTGGTATTCACCCTTTTCAAAGGCACTGAGAAAGACTGAAATCCCACCTGCATTTTCTAAACATTTCCAGTGAGATTCAACAGTGGCAGTTCAAATTCTGCTTTCTCCTGCTGCAACTTCTTCCCCTCTACAAATTTGTGCATGAGCTGATCAGCAAACACCGAGTTATAACAGAGCCAAGTACTGCAAAGGGCATTAAAGTAATCCAGGTGTTTGCATCCACTCAGGTAAGGAGTGAATAGTACAACAACATAAATTACAAATATTTCAGTGCCATCCAAGTGCCAAGTCCAGCAGTACCTATCCCATCTCTCCAACCACAACACCCCAAAAACTGCAGAAAGAAACCTTGGCTGTATTTTGATGTATTCAGTCTTTGAAAACCATTCCTGCCGGTTCTTCCACAAAGCCTCTGATTCCCCCCCAGGTGAGGGAGAGACCAGTGAGACACTCAGATTTTAGATTTCATTAATTAAGGAATGTGAAATAGTTGTGAGAGCAGGAATGGGGTATCAAACCCACACTCAGCATCTCCCTCTCCCCCAGATTAGGACTGGCAGGACTCCACATCCACCCTCAGATCTGGTGACAAAGTCAGGGAGATCTGACAGGAATTTGTCACATTTCATACATCCAACCGCTGAGGGTGATACAAATAATGTCTTTTTGTGCTTATAGTCAGTTTACAGTTATCCAAGAGATCCTGGAGATCTCAGTATTCTCACTCCATCTTCACCAAATATGCTCAAGCAATGCACCCTGCAAAACCCTCATCTCAAGTGATCAAAGTGTAAGAAATAATGTGAAGACACTGCATTGTCTAAAGCACGAAATTCCATAGTTCTCCAAGATTAATGTCCCATCCCTGTAACTTGGTTGTTCTTGGCTTAAGTATTCAACATAATGCTGCTCATTACAGGGAGCAGTGACATCTCTATCCAAGGGGGAAATACGGTTCAAGTCAGCTTTCGTGTTTAAATATTAGTAGTAAATTCAAATTCAATTTCACATGATCAGTGTATGTGACACTAACTACATCAAGGTAGACTTGGGGATTTCTCAGCTCCATATTGAGGAGAATTACATGACTGAAAACTAATTAGGGAAGCACATAAAGTGAATTTATTTAGTATTCTCTTGTATGTAGTTAACTTCAAGTAATGTATCAAATTTCCCACAGAAAAAAAAAATGTGGCTACATAACACTGAACAAAATGCATCAGAAATCAGATCTAGCAAATTATCCTTATTTTTCTCCTCTTTTAAAACTGAAAATGTTTTAGCTGTAATGAAAAAATTATAATAGTAGGGATTTTTCCTCTGGAGAAGTGCTTTGGTACAGCGTCTCATGCAGGGAATTAGAAACAGCTGCCATGGAAGAAGAAAGAGCAGTCAAATGTTATTTGTCTCTCTGACCAAACAGCACCTGAATTTTGTTTCCTGAGGCTCTGGGGTGCATTTCTGGCAGCAGTGCCCTGCCCAGAGCCGGAGCAGAGCCCGGCAGCTGCTCCGTGAGCGCCGCTGTGGCACTGGCACCCACACGGAGCAGGGCTGTTCTCAACTGATGTGTGCCAAAACCCGCTCCTAAATCTTCCCTCTCATCCCTCACGCACTTTCCTGCTGGTTATAAAAAGCTTTAGGATGAACCCAGCTCCCCCAGCTTCTCCTTTTCCCCTCAATGCTGTGCTGTCACACTCTCCATCACTTTCAGCCTCTCCTTTTCCATCTCCCTTTCCTTCCTCCTCCTCCTCTTCCTCTGATCCCTCCTGCCAGCCAGGCTGAGCCCAGCCCTGCCTCCAGCGTGGGTGGCACTGGTGACAACACTCTACCTCCAGCAACCCAATAAATGTTTCATCACGCTTTTGCTGCATGTTATAAATGATAAATAACGACAATAGATGTCTCACCAAGTATTTATCTCCTATTGTCGGGCTTTGAGCAGAGCATTAAGTGTAAGTGCTGGTGAGGCTGGGTATTAACAAAGCCATTTGTGACAAATGGAGCAGCCTTGGCGGGTCACTGACACTTTGACAAGCTTTCCAGAGGCACTTTTCCCTGTAATGTTTTTTGCTCTTTTGTTTTTACCACCCAATTGAAGTAATTGAGTTCTAAGAACAATAATAAAATACGTTATTAATTGGGAATAAACAAATAAAGCTGACTCTCCTGAAGGCACTGAAATAAGAGGGTGATGTGGCTGCAGTGGCAAAGGGATCCATTCCTTTCACTAGACCTGCGATGATGTCCTAAAAAGCAGAACAAACAACAACATTACAGAATCATATAATGAATTATCGATGAATGGCTGGTGATTCAGTTCTAAGAGACCTTAAGGATCACATCCAAAAAATCTTTGCACTGGAACCAGGTAGTTCCTTCAGCTTCAGCCTGGGTTGGTGGTTTTCTCCCAAGGGCAAAGCTCTTTTTTCACCATAATATCTCAAAAGAATTATAATATCATCTCAAATAGGAGCTTCACTGCACTCTTATTGACACTGCCCAGTGCCATTTGTGCCTTTTATTTCCCGTGTTCCTATTTATCATCCTGTGCACAAGGATATGGGAAATGGAATACTGAACTCATCTTTTGGGTGGGAAGCCTCCAACCTGCAGCCATTGCCTCCTGCACCAGGACAACATTGCCCCAAATTTGAGTTCTGCTTCTGCATTCAGCCATCAGCCCAGCCCAGGCCAGCTTTAAAAGAAGGGAGCAAGAAGGGATCTCCTCACAGTTAGGCAGAGCTGGGAGGAGGAGAGGGAGCCTCAGCAGAAGCTGCTGGGCAGCTCCAGGGGTGCCCATCCCTCTCCTGACCCCCAGGACAGCTGGAACTCTGCCTCCAAACCCCACAAGTCAGATCAGGCAGGTCCTGTCCCGGGGGATGATCTATTTTTGACTTGGGCACGCTCAAGGAAGACTAAAGTGATGAGCAAACAGATTTTTGAGGATGCAGTTTTAAGCTGTGTTGACTGTGGAGCAGGGGGACCATCCTCTGGCATCAGGAGAGGAATTTGCCCACAGTTGGGAAGTCAAACTCTGCTCCTGCCAGCCTGGGAATGTCCTTCAGGGCCTTTGTGTTCCAGAAGCTGGGCTTCCTTACTCAAGGAGCACATTTCTGGAGGGACAGAAGGCTGAAGTTAAAAAAATAAAAATATAAATAAATAAATAAATAGCAGAACTTTCCAGCTTCTTCTTTACATTAATTTTTGGTAAATGGATTGCTACTAAATGCTCAGGATTTTTCCAAAAGTGGGACACCAGCAATCTTAGATAGCCACCCTTGGTACAAGAAGCAGTAATGCAATTGTTAGATTCAATAAAAATGGGAAAATCTGAAGTTAAATAGAAAAACTGATGGCCAAAAAATATATGGGGAACAAAATAGGGAACTTTAATTATAAAATCAAAACAAACCCCTGATTTTAATACAAATATTTAGCAGATTTCTCAAAGAGAGCTCAACAGCTAATTGCTTATCTGGTAACTTTTATATTTAAGTTTGTACCTTATATAAACATAAAATCAAAAGGACTTAATTTTCTTTCTGGCACTGGAAATGTGCATGAGGGATTTTTTTCTCTTTCCCTCACAAATTAATATTCCTGGGGTTAATATATGCAAAATAATATTAAACTAATACTTTAGGCAAGCAAAACATTTGCAAGGATTTGGTGAGGTTTTTATTGGTTGTTTGGGTTTTTTTTTTTTCTTTTACACTCATAGTCTGTGTCTTAGATATGAAAGAGCAACAAAAAATTTCTGCCATTAATTTCTGCCATGGACAACAATTTTGGGATACGATGGCATTGTTGGGGTGTCAGTGCAGGGCCAGGAGTGGATTTCTGTGATCCTTGTGGGTCCCTTCAGGTTTCAGGACATTCTATGATTCTCTGTTTTCATTATTTTTTTAAAGTGGTCAAATCCTAAAAATTTCAGGCTCCCAAAGCCTTTAGGATGTGGATCTCACCCACTAGTACAAGTTGTCAGGAGAAGAAAAAATGTTCTGCCTCCCACACCCTTCCAAGCCAAAGACCAAGCTCTGCTGTGAAGGCCCTTTATCCTTCTGTAAAACCAGTTTAAATTAAAAATAATTGTTTCAAAATGTCTTCATGAAGATGTTTTGAATGCCACCTGGTTCAGCATTGAGTTTTTTGATAGAAACAACAGATTTAGGATAAAAGACTGTTCACAGCTTCAAAATAGTCCTTTCCACATAAGCACAGAGAGGGAGGATGATGTTATTTTTCATGGCAAAGCCTAATAAAAATAAATAATCACAACCACAGGAACCAATCCCAAATATCAGAACTCATTTATAATTATTATATTTGATTGTGGCTTGAATATTCATCCAGCTCAAGTAGTGGGTGAAAAATATAAAAAATACTTTTACATAATATTTTATCCAGTAATTCTTCCCCTGCCTAAGCTCTTGAGATAAGGAACAAAAGGCTGGAAAACATGATCTGTATAAAACTGATGCTAAGTGAGCTGGGTGAGCCCAAAGGGAAGGATCAGCAGTGATAAGTTTGTACATAGATGGGTGGTAGCTGCAAAGAATTTGCTCCCTGTGTCCACTTCAAAAAGGATAAATAAGAACAGGCTGGAACTGCTGAGGAGGAGATTTTGATTAGACATTAACAAAAAAAGAGCCTATAGAGATTGTGGAAACTCCATCAGTAAAGAGCCAGTTAGACAAGGACCTGTCATGAAGGATTTGGGCACAGCTGATCCTGCCTCCAAGCCCTTTTCCTACAATATCCTATATTCCTATAATATCTGTGCTCTTCCCTCTCTACTTGCACTGCTAATTCTGACTTTGTTCTTCCCATGTGAGAATATTTTCCTGTTTTTACTTCACCTGTAAATGAAACACATTCAGTACTCCTATTTTTCACTTTTTTTTCCTGATACTTTAGGCATCTAGAATTCACTAAGTATTTTAAAACAAGTACAGCCTTCAGAAAAGCAAAATTGTGGTTTCTCTTTATGTCTATTTTCGTTTAACAAATAGCACACGTTCAAGTAAACATTCATCAATATGACACACAAGTGACAAATTAAAAGCTGGATGAAAACTAAATAGAATGAGCAAATTACAGTAAAATAATAAACCAAACTGGCACCAGGCATCTCAATGCCTGAAGAATAAACTTTCCCTCCTCTGATATTTCAGATGATGCTGGGAGAAAAATTAAAAAAATCTTGCTAAGAAGCATTCCCCCTGTCCTGATATAAACCAGAGATTAAAATGAAGATGAGAAGATGTAGATGAAGTAGTTTTTGGTCAAAGAACAAACAACTCATAATTCTCACAAAGATGAAATGTGGATTTATCTCCAGGATCTGTTGCTTTTTATCAGAGCAGTCTTGGAAGGAAGAGACAAGAGGAACTGCAATGCAAACTGAAAACTACCCAGGAAATTTTCCTGAGTTTTGAAATAGTTTGAATGACGTTCTCGGGGCATTTCCTGAAATAGAAATGCCCAGTGCTCAAGTACAGCAAATATCCCTGCTGCAGCAAAATCAAAAATAGGCCTGGAGCTTTCAAACCCTCCCATCATCATTTCTTTAACCTTGTCCCTCTTGCCCATTCGAGTTCTGTGTTCCTGCAATGTACCCAAAGCGTTGGCACCAGGAGGAATTAATGGCACTTCAATTAATGGCACTCCCTCGGATCAGGCTCTCCATCCTTCCTTTCCAAAGCATTCTTGAGATTTTTTTCCTGTTTGCCCAACACATTGCAATTCTCAGTCAGTGCTGAGCATTGTTTCCTTCCTAATCTTCCCACCTATTATTAATTTTCTAAAAATTGTGAGATTTTTTTACTATACAGGCCATTCTATTTAGGTTTCCTCTGTTATTTCTATACACACCCCATATAATCTATCTTCTTCCTACCTTCCTCAAACCAGCTTCCTACTGCAAACACTCCAATCTACTGGAATTTTTATCAATAAATTGAGGCAATTTTGTCTATTTTTTGTGCCATGCTCAACAACAAAAGTTACATGTCAGAACTGATTAACTAAATCAAAATCTGATGGATGAATCAGAAAAATGTCTTAGGTTGTGATTTAAATTTTTTTTTACTCCCATTGCAGCCTCTGCTTCAGGAACTGCTTCTTGGAGCCCACTACCCATGAGATGCAAAATTCTATCGATTAAGCTGAAGTTTAGAAAAAGTTAAGCTGCTAATTTGGTCTCTAATCACCTAACACAAAAATCCCAGTGTTTTGTAATGACATCACACATAATCATAAGGCAGAATGGGATGCCATCTGTTGTGCACCATTTCCCTTTGTCTTATTAATCAGAACTTATTTCTGTATCTCACTTTTTCTACTCTGTGTAGATAATTCAATACATGGAGGCCCTTTGTGTTAAATTCAGGATTTATCTGACCCTCAGGTGTTCACAATTCTATCAGCTCACCAATAAAGTCAGCATGAAATTAGTTCTCCTAACTTGTATTATTTTAGATATGTGATTAAGTAGTAAATAATTTCTACAACTCACCAAAAAAAAATCAGTTATGGTCTAATGATACTTCAACCATAAAAGTAAAAGCAAACACTTTTTCAACACACTTTTCTTCCTCAAAATTTCTAAGGATCAAAATTATTCTCATGAGCAAAATTAATTTAATACTTATATACAGAAGCTATTTCACTATTCACTGTTAGTGTTGCTTTGCTTCAACCTCTCATAATAATAAATACTCTAGATCCTGAATGCATCTAGGAAGAAAAATACCAGATTTCAGGTCAGCCCAGAGTGTTTTTAGGATATTTGGGGGGACCATTCAAAACCTTTTCCCATCAGAATCCTCTTGGTGCCCAAACCCCTCAGGCAGCACCTGTAGGGACTCAATCCTTTCTAGCAGATGAAAAAAACACCCCATATGATATTTCTAAACTAAACTGCTGTTACAGCTTGAAAAATAAACTTATTTATTATAAATTTATTTGTGTGGGATAACAAACAGGAATATCCCTCCAGCACCAACTCTTGGGGGTACAAACTGTGCCCACATCTCGATTGGAAATTACCGAGCACATTGCAGCATTTCCCAAAACAAAATAACAATTTGCAGGCTGCAGAGTGTGCTTCTCCAGCATAAAGCATCTGGTTTCACAGTTCATTACAAGTTTCTTTTCCTCTTATGGCTCTGTGGATAACTTTTTAGTCCTGTTCAGAGCCAGCAGTAAATTGGCATTTCCAACGTCACAGTTTGAACACTTGTCAGAGGCTGCAGCAGCCACACGCCGTGGTGCCTTTATCAACTTTTTTTTTCAACCCCTCTCTCCTGCTTCTCCTGACAGTTTTCCCCAGGGAATGTTTTCATTAAACTTGTGGGGTTGTTTTTCAGTTTACCTTTTTCACTATTTCCTTTCTATCCCCTTTACAGGGTGTGAATTCCTGGAGTTTCATCAGTTCAGGGCCCTCTTCTCTTCTTTATTTAGGGACAAATAATGCAAGAGTCAGAGAATAATTTGGGTTGGAAGGGACCTTTATGCCTATCTAATCCTAACCCTCCTTTAGAGCAAGGCTGTCCCCCAATCATCCACTCCCTCATGCAATTTATATTAATTAATTGGAGGGGGGATTAATTCCAGACTGGGAGTTTCACTGAAAGCAGCAAAAGCACAGCCCCCTGCCCCAAAATCTCCTGTTTGACTCTGGCAGAGGTAGAATTGATCTGCATTTTTCAACAAATTCCAGGCAGCCTTTGCAAAAGTGCAGGCTTTAAACCAGGGTTTAACACAGAACACCTTGGCATGTAAAATTCCCCCAAGGGCCTGGCAGGGCACCTGGGATGCTCAGCCTCACGGGAGGTGCTGAGGACCTGGACCAACCTGGAATTAGCAGAAATTCCCTGATTATCCTCAATCCAAATCCTGCTGCCCCAAGCCAGAGCCTCTCATCACCCTGGAAAAGCAGGGTGGGTAAATTCTCACTCCTCAAGGAAGTTCAGAGTGATTTTTGTTTTGGGTTTGTGGCACTGTCCCCTTCCCCACCAACTCCTCAGGGCTTCCTGATGGAGCACAGTCACCCTTGAAGCTCTCTCTGGAAACCAATCCCTTCTTCCAAAATAATCTGGATTTTCTACAAATTACCATTCCCTTTCCTTACTGATCACTCCCCCAGTTCTTGTGTGATCTGCAAGCATTAAAAGTTTTTTTTCCAGGTCATTACTCATTCCATAGAAACACGTTAGGCCATGGCTGGATCTCCATGAAATGTTGCTGAAAACATCTCCATTACTTTTTGCAATTAGTTTACCACTTTTATATCTGCTTAATAGAGGCCACAGCCATTTTTTATGCCCTAATTTCTTTTACTGAAATGTCGAGTAGCACTAAGTCAAGGATAGGATTTTCAGTACACTGTGGCAGCTCCAGAAGCTTTATCAGCCCCTTTAGCTCAGATCTTTGCTCCCAAAGCCTGAAATCTTGGAGTCAGCTGGCTGCCAAACTTTCTCTTAATTCTATAACTTTATCTAAATTAACTCTATCTGTAATAGGATTAATATCTATAATGTTTACCAGACCAGCACCAAGACCTAAGAAGTTCAGCCAGTGTCTTAAACACAAATAAAATGAGGCATGACTAAATAGAAAAAGCTAAGATTCATCAAAACAAGTCATATTTATCAAAATAAGTAATATTAATCCAAATTCAAGTGTGGGGTAAACTGCTGATTTGTTTGGGTTTTTTTTCCTTTTTCATTGGGCTTGGTTTGGGTGTTGTGGATTTTTTTTTTAATAGACTCCTCAGGCACAAACTATTCTCTGTTGGGAAATTATCCTTCCCCCAAGAAAATAATTTAAACTCTTTTCTTACAAAACCACTGTAAGGCCATCTTTGAAAAGAGTGTCTCCAAGTTAATAACTAATTTTGACTTAGTTAAAGAGTAGAAAGTCTCTTCCAGGCAGATTTTTTAATTCAATCAGACAATTAAAGGTAAGAGTTCTCCCTTCTAGGATTCTCTAAAGAGTTTAAATGTTTAATTCGTTTCAACAAGTCTCTGACTAGCAAGGAAAGCCTTTTTGTTGTGATTTATTGGCTTGTCTAGCAGTAGATGTCCCAATAAAAGCTGGAGGAAGGATGGAGCAGGGAACCTTAACCAGGCAGTTTCTCCTAACCACAGCTTCCTATTTTTCCTTTTAATTCTTTGTATAATTAATTACATATTAAACCTGCCCAGGACTCAGAAGATGCTTTAACCAGAGATGCTGTAGCCTGCAAGTCTGGTGATGGTGAATATTCCCTATGGAATCAGACGGCTCCATGGCAGGGGCACTCAGGAACAGTTAAAATTTACATTCTCATATGTTTTAAAGGGCTTTGTTTGAATTAATGAGCTCTAGCTTCCATCTTTGAGAGCTGCACATCAGTTTTGGAGGTGGTGCATGATTTACAGGAAGACTTAGATCTGTTCATACATATTTTTATGGCTATTAAAGATATATATGTATATGCAAATATAACAGCTTCATGTACCAGTTTCCATACTTATTCTGTTTCCCCCCTATTTAAGAGGGTATTTTTCTCAATTAAGGAAAAAAAAATTAATCATATGTTATAACTAAGATAAGCAAATATTTTCACCTGAAATCTCCATGTCTGATACATATTTCCAAGAGGCAGCAGGTGTCCCCAGCCACTCCAGTTCAGGATTCCACAATTCCATCCATCCTGCCCAATATTTATGTATGGCCTCTGGACCTGAGTCAGTTCTCTCTCCTTGCTCAGCCAAGGATGGATCATTAGACTTGCAGCAATTAGATTTTATTTTAAATCAGCAAAATGGAGATTTCCCCCAATCCCATTTACAACATTCTTGGAGAAAATAGGTACAATTTCCAATCTCAGCCTCCCTTCTGCTCCATTGTTATACAAAATGGGCACCAAAAGCTACACATAACTATAAAATGATTATGATTTATCTGGGTATTTTGTTCCTCTAATCTATTAGGCCAATTGTCCTAATTTAACTAAGTAATTCTGTTAATTTAACTTTGGGGTTAATCTTGCTTTAAGAACACTTTTTGCTGAACAGGAAGACTGTGCTCAGCTGGTGCATTTTCTTTTTCAGACCTGAATGTAACCTTTCTAAAAAAAAACAACTAAAGAACTACAAAAGTTTCTAGCATACCATGTGATCAATAGATACAAGTACCTTCATTTTTTAAATTAGTCTAAGGCTATTTTCCTTTTACTGTTGTATAAACAGGGAATTGAAGGGTAAAATAGTTAAAACTTAATGCTATAGTGCTAATGTGGCTTTTAAATCACGTCAGCAGCAATCACTGCATTATAATTAACAATTTATTGAACCAGCAATAAAATGAACATCACATTACTTCTTAAAGCAGCAGAATAAAATGGCTAATAAATAGCATAAGCCAGACAAATTGCAGAGTAATAGAAATTTTCTTAAGATTTATAGTGTGCAGAAAGATGGATGTGCTATTAGTAGGAGCTCCAATACTTGACAAAATTCTTTTTGCAAAGACATAGTTACCAGGCATGTCAGAGTTCACAAGTCTAAGTGGTTTATCCAAATTTCAGCTCACTGCTATTACAGTGGGAAATACTCATTACAAGGCTTTGTAACTGCAAGCAATGTGTACATTTGCCAACATTCAAACTGCTACTGCCAAAAAGATACTAAAATATTTTATAAACTGTCAAATAACAAGTCTGCTCGCTTAATCTGAGTCTATTTTCTACTTCACAGGAGGGAAAACCTCCCAGGCCTGATCCTGGGGTCTCCACTCAGGCAAAACTTCCCTGGGCTTTGGCATTCCTGAGTTTCCACGAGTTTTTCCCCTATGGAAAGGGCTGGGTTGGGCCTGGAGAGAGGGGGAAGAGTCACTGTGGAGGAACATGGATGGAGTGGAGCTGGAAGCTCTTTAAATGCCTCATTTCTGCAGGGCTGGGGTTGCAGGAACAAGAACCACGTTGTGCTTTCAGCGTTCCTGCTGCTCCCTCGTGTTGTGATTCCTCATGTCAAGAGTGTCTCTCTTATGTTCTGGTTTCAGCATAACAGATGCAGCTTTACATGACGTGTCACAACATGGAGCATCAACTGGAAGGAGTCTAAAAGAGCTTTTTTTTTTATTCCCAATTTTCTTTGGGGGAAAAAAAAAAAAAAAGGACAAAAAAACCCCACTCTGCTTTTGACTGAGAAGTGTGGTGAAGGAGTTTGCCATGCAGAGTTTCCTTCAGCCACTGTGAGGAAAGGACTTTCACTCTTATTTTAAATTGAGAGACATCCAGCAACTGCCTCATATTCAAATTTCAGGTTTATTTGACGTACAAACCTTGAAATCAGTTTAATCCCAGCAGTAATTAGCTGTTAGCCAATGGGGGCTGATGAGAACATGCACATCTTTAATAATGCAGCACTCCCTGAGCCTTGAAGATAAATTACCATTCACTGACTGGCTGAAGGTGATGTTGATTACATGGTGAGATTGTTATTCTACCATTTCCCAAAAAAACCAAAAAAAAACCAAAAAAAAACCAAAAACTAATTTCCTAATGACTGTGCTTTTCCAGCAGGGAATCCTACTAGGAACACTTTCCACCTCTTCTCTGGGAGATCACAGGGAAGTTGAGCATGCAAGGAAGGGAATTCCTGGATTTCCATCACCCTCCACTCATGGCTGGGGTTCCAGCTCCATGAGGGCTTGGGAACAGAGGGATTTTAGGGTCCCTTCCAACCCAAGCCATTCTGTGGTGCCCATGGATCTTGAATACACTGAAAGAATAAAGAATAAAAGAATAAAAGAATAAAGAATAAAGAATAAAGAATAAAGAATAAAGAATAAAGAATAAAGAATAAAGAATAGCTGGATCCACCCAGCTCCCTGATTAGATGGGTGAGCATCAGCCTGGCTGCACTGAGGTCGTTATTGACACAATCTGAGATGAGGAGTTTGGTCTCCATAGACCAAGCAGGATTTTCCTGAATTTAACAGAACAAGGTATTTTTGCCTTTATTAATGAACTCCTCTAAGAGGGAACACCCAAAGAAACAGCAGCAATTGCCTCCTTGAGAGGCAAACTTATCCCTGCCCCTCATTCCTGGCAAGAGTCACATTTCCTGTTCATCCCACACCCACATCTTGGCTCTCAGGAAGTTGGATTTGAGCAGCAAGAATCACAACTCTGACCTGGAGATCAGGAAAACCCAAGAGAAGACAAAAATTCCAGAGATGCAGATTCAGCCTCAGGTAGAAATGGGATTAAAGAGCATTAAACTGATTCCAGACCTGCTGGGGTTTAATCCCCTGGACAAAAGGCCACAGCACAAAATTCAGGACATGTCAATATTCCTAATTTCTGGAAAGTGATGGGGTATGGATCTTCATTCAAAAGATGAGAGGGTATTGCCAACCCCAACTGAAAACTCACATTTTGCAGTGCTGAAAACCAGACAGGAAAGAGCATCACCCCTTGAACAGCAGACAGGAATAAACCAGAGCCATAGGGATGGGGCTTTCCCTAATATTATTCCAGCTGTTATTCACTGATGGCAACAGGTTTTTTTGCAGAAAAATACAAATACTTCATATCAGCTGAGAGAGCTACCAAGGCACCAAATAAACACTAAAAAAAAAAAAAAACTTGATAAAGAAAGTATTTAATACCTTCCCCTTGTTTATATCTAAAACATTTGTGATCAAGGTACAATTTCTGAAACAACAGAACTGAAACAAAAAAATATTTCAGAAGAAGGTCTTTTCTCTTATTTCAAGGTCCTTTCTCTTATGCCACCTCCTAATATTTTGTTGGTATTAAAACTGCTCTTATTAAAAACTACTAAGAAACTCACACAAGACTTTTATTCCATGTACAACCCATCAGTTTCTCTTGGTTCTGAATAAAACTCGAAATTTCAGATAAATGTCCAGCTTGAATTAAGGAAATAAAAACAACAAAAAACATTTAACAGTATCCATAATGGCATTACATGAACTCAGTGTCTGTGTTTTTCATCATGCTGAAGATATAGCTCTGTGGACCAAAGTGATTTTTTTTGCTGTAGAGATCTTAAAAATAAAAAATATCCTAAAGCCAAGTCTGGTGCAGTTTTGGTGAAGGTGGGAACTTTCAGGACACCTGAGTTAGCTGGAAATTCACTCATATAAGAATAAATCTCTCTGAAATTCAGGTGCTGCCTCCCTTTAACTGCACCAAACACAGCAAAAAATCAAGGTATCTCACCATGGGAAATGGAGATCAGCATTAATTAATTAATTAATTGCTTCCATCAGCTGGACCACACCAAATTCTGTGTTACACTCAGCTTGCTTCAGGTTTTAGTGAGCTATTCAACAGCTCAGCCTTCTCTGAGATTGAAAATGTTTTAGAGCTTTCAGCTATGGAGAGACATCATTTTTCTATGTGTTCAACACAGACATTTCTTTTCTGGAGACAAATGGGTGAAGAAAAACTGGTAATACAGGAAGTGTAAGCAATAATTGATACAGAAAACTGCCAAGTCTCACATCTGATCCTGGACATTCCCATCACTGCTCCAGCAGTGGCTGTGCTGCTGGAACCCAACTAAATCCAAAGGCAGTGATCATTTCATGCCTTAAACTTGGGGAGAAACACAGAGAAAAAATGAAAAACCGAACAAACATGCAAATTTAAAAAAAAAAATAAAATGTGGGGGGAAAAGAAGTTAGAAGTCAATGTGACATCAACCATCAGAATTCTTGCAGGAGAGGCCAGCAATGATTTCTCAAAATTATTTCCTCAGCAGAAAAATCTGCACCCTTTGGGTGAAGGAAAAGATGAGAAATAAATGACAGAAAATGCTGAGTTGGAAGGGACCCGTCAGGATGATGGAGTCCAATCAGTAAAACACCAGTGCAACCCTTCTGTGGCTGTGTAGGCAGTGAAAATTATCTGTGTTTGGCTAAAAATTCATGGAAAAGTATATGGATAGCTGGATCTGACTTCTTCCAAGCCCTCCATTACCACCTGGAGAATTTCTTTAACACTTATTTGTTGGCAAAGCAGAAGGCAACAGGAATTAAAGGAACACCCCAAGCCTGTTAACCAATAGGAAAGAATCCTTCTTTAGAAGAGAGAATTAGAAGTAGTTGAGTGTTGAATAAATAAATGGGTCACCTCTGTTTATTTGTTGGGTTTTTTAATTTTTTTTGTGGAATAACTTTCATGTGCAAAAAACCAGCAGCCTAACAAGGTATTTAGATTTTGGAGGCATGAAAAAGTACAGTAAATCACTATATTTTAGATAAGGGCTAAAAGGAATTAAATGCAACAAGATTTTGTAATAAAGAAATTTGTTCCCCTGGAATATGCTCAATAAACTCTGTCAGACTTCAAGTGCCACAAGTGTTTTCCAAACACCACCAAAGTTTTTACACCTGTGGCCCTCAGTGGCCAAGCTTGACCATCATATATTTATTTTCTGGGCCACAGGGGAGTTAAAAAAAAATAAAAAGGAAACGCAGAGTTTTTGTGTCTGGCTATTACATTTTTGCCACAACTGCATGGATGGGAGTCACAAACCTCAGGGAAAATGCACAGGTTTTCCAAAGATATTCCCTACAATCTGGGAATTGTTGATCAGCTCCAGAAAGCAAAGCTGATGCCAGATAATTTCCCCAAGAGCAGAACACCTCAGAAATTCACTTTGAAAGGGTTTTTTGCTGGATGAGAATGTCCAGGAAAAGCTCTTAGAGCGCACATTAAATCACTGTACAGAGGATCAGAATAGCAAACATCAAATATCAGGAAATTTCCCACAAGGTAGGAGGATCATGAAGCCAAACCAAGGAGAACTCTGGGGAGATGAAGGTAAAACCTCACTGAGATTTTTCCAACTTCCACTGTGGTAGAACAAATACCAAATACTGGAATATCAAAACACCCCAAATGTGTGAAATATTTCTCATTTCAGGATCTGAAAACCTACATTTCTTTTCCTACTCGAGTCAAAGGCTCTACCCAAGCTGCAATTTCTAGCAAAAAAAAAAATAAATTCAAGGATTAGAATTTCCAAATTCAGCATGGAAGAGTTTAAATTAATATAAATTGGCTTTGTTTCTGGAACAACACACACTGGCCTGACAAGTACCTACTAAAGGGGCACACAGGATTTTGGGACCTAAAAAAGCTGCTGAACAGCTGCCTTAAAAATTCTAAGTCTCCTGTTGAGGAAAATAAATAAGTGGGACAGGAGGGAAGGAGAGGAATCAGCTAAAATATTTATTTAAAAAAAAAAGTTTGAGCTAAAAAAGCTTTTGTGTGCTTTATTTTTTTTAAATAAAATCACCAAATCTTTGAAAGAGTGAGAGGAGAGCTGCTCAAGTGGCACAGCCTTAAAAGAAGTTTCATTAAATTTGCTGAACTAATTTTTAAAAACTTGAGCAAGACCTGTCAGATTTTTGCAGTTTAGACAAGCCAGGCATTTCTGGTGGGAGCAAATTTTCCTTCTGCTGCCATCTTGTGCCCCAGAATCTCAGCCTATCCTAAAAGGAAAAGAAAGGAAAAAGAACCTTTATTAAGTTATCCAACCACATAGGAAGGTGGGAAAAGCTCTGCTTTAAGGGAGGATTTGAAGGAAAATACTGAGGTAAGACTTTGAAAGTTAAGGGATGCTCCTCCCACATTAATTCCTTATTTTATTCCTTAGGAACAAAAGCAGGCTCTGTGTTCCCAGGCCTTAGAGTAATTAAAAATCTGTCCTGTTTTGGGGACAGCAGCAAAACTGTGACCAGAGGGCTCTAACATGGCATTAATGATCAGTCTGACCAGTAAAAGCCTCTTTTATTTCTCTGGCCTGGCAGATTTGATATCAAATCAATGTCTCTTATGAATGAAATATTGTATTTTCAGCCACTTGCTTCCAAAAAACTAAATTTTTCCAAATCCTCCATGCTCAGGAGACCATCTGATTTTTGGGAGACCACAAGGGTGGATTACATCCCAGAGGAATCTCCATGCACCTGATGCCAGTTTATAGTCCATGTGAAGAGTGTAAAAGTTTTCACAACTCTCCCCTGTGCTCTTGATTAATAAAATTAGGAAAAACAACAACAAAAAAAACAAAAACAAACAAAAAAAAAACCAAAAAAGAAAAACCAGGATTTTTCCCCATTGCATATACTTGCATATCAACAGAATGATTTGGGTTGAAGAGACTTTAAAATCCTCCTTGTTCCACCTCCTTTCCATGGGCAGGGAAACCTTCCACTATCCCAGGTTACTCCAAACCCTATCCAACCTGACCTTGAACGTTTCCAGGGATTTAATGTCTCTCAGAGATACTCTTAAAGAAAAATTAGGAAAAAGATGCTACAAGACTCCCTCATTTTTAAATGAAATTTGAAAAGAAATGCATGAAGTTGACACAGAGCTACAAAGTTTTCCCAGACATTTCAAAGACCCTATTGCCTGTCATCTCTGACCTTCAGAGCACAGATTTTTGGTGCAGAATAAAATTGAACCAATGGAATTAAGAAATAAACTCTTTTGGAAACAGAAGAGATGCATTGAACACTGCCCTTGCTGAGAGGGGTTTTACTTCACTCTAAATCCTCAACCTTTTGTCACTGGTTTGAAAAGCCAGAAGCAGCTGGGTGTTTCCTAACCCAAACCATTTTATTAAGCATGTAAAGAATTTTTGTTGGTTCTGAGGCCAGCTTATAGTACAGGAATGTCAAACTGCAAAATCTCACCCAGAGTTCCCACCTCAGAGGTTTCCTGTTGGAGCCAAGGATGGATAAAGTCACTGGGGGAACACACTCACCCCACCAGAACTCCAAATCATTTTTCCCATTGCTCACACACATATATGACATAAAAGTAAAATTAAAACTTGCTCTGGATTTAAAATACTGCTCCTTATATCAGTTTGAACTGTTGAAGGATAGGTTTAGTGTTAAAAGCATGAAACGTGGTGTTTGTTTTCCATGGGATTTCACAGGAAACTGACTTGCAAGGCTCAGTGATTTTTCATTGAGGAACATGAGAGAACTACAGCAGGAAAAGGTTCTGGGCAGTGGAAAGGAATACAACACAGAAATAAAGAATTTAGCAAGGTTATTAAAAAATTATCCAGAATTCAGAAGTGAGAAGGAATAGCAAACACCCATAACTGTTCAGCACTGCAGGTGGGGAACATCTTTAAAATTTCAGGGGAAAAAATACAAGGAAGCATAAAAATAAACACAAAAAATCCAGTTTTATCTTCATTTATGCCCCTGATTGCACCTACCTCTGTGAGCACATAAAGGAGGACATATCCTCATATCAGCACCATCAGAGCAATCCCACACCTCAATCCAAGTAAAAAATTCTGGGAAAAGGGACCCACTAAAATGCAGTGGCACTGATTCCTCCCTGGTGAGCTCCCAGGTGGGGATGTGGGAGTGGTGGTGCCTTCCCATGGCCTGAATAAAAGATGAAATGGGAAAAATGGCATAAACACTGGAGCTCAAAAAGCCACCACGTTTCAGGAATTTTTGTCAGTGCTATTTCATGATAAAGTCAGAGGTTCTCACACTTATCAAAGAATCCAGGCCAGCTGCTGCATCTTGGATTCAGGATTTTCATTTATTTTAATTATCTGTCTGCATTACTTCCTGTTTACTGGGCACACTATCTCGAGAGGTGACATTTTTTGTAAAGAATGGAAACATCAGCTCTAGGGTTTGGAAATTTCTTGCACACAGTTTTTATCCCACTAAAATGTGACAATTTCCTCAGCTGGACAGAGCAGGGGAGCAGGAGCAGCATGGCAGTTTAGGGATAACTCTGGGATCTTCTGAAGCACAGGCACACCTGCAGGCTGTGGGATACAGGTGAGCACATTCCAGATGGGATCCAGCATGGGGCTGCTCTGGGAGAGTTGGAGATCAGGGAATGGTTTGGGTTGGAAGGGACCTCAAAGCTCATCCAGTCCCATCCCCTTCCACCATCCCAGGATGCTCCAAGCCCTGTCCAACCTGGCCTTGGACACTGCCAGGGATCCAGGGGCAGCCACAGCTTCTCTGGGAATTTCAGCCCAGCCAGGAATTCCCAATTCCCAATATCCCATCCATCCCTGCCCTCTGGCAGTGAAGCCATTCCCTGTGTCCTGTCCCTCCACCCCTTGTCCCCAGTCCCTCTCCAGCTCTCCTGGAGCCCCTCCAGGCCCTGGAATGTGCTGGAAGCTCTTCGTGGATCCTTCCCTTCTCCAGGGGAACATTCTCAGCTGTCCCAGCCTGGCTCCAGCCCTGGAGCAGCTCTGTGGTCTCCTCTGGACTCCCTCCAGCAGCTCCACTCAAAGGTGAAGAGTAAAGATAAAAATTCCAAGTGAGCTGCCACTGAATTAAAACTGAATTAAGCTGAATTAAAATGTGATTCCACTGATTTCAGTGGACACTGGGCTGGATAATGCAGCACTTTGTGTCCAGGCCCAGCTTTGGCTCAGTTCAGAAAGGCTCCAGGCTCTGCTCTTTCACATTCCACAGAGCCATCCATCCTGGAATGCATCTGGGAGCACACTGACACTTCAGGAGAGTATCCGTGAGCATTTTAATTCTGTTAAGACCAAAATAATGATAAACAAGGATAATACTTACAAAAATTCGACCTCCCAAAAGAGTCCTAGAAATCCTAATTTACTGGCTGGGAGCTGGTAAAACAGAAATACAGTAACTTAATAATCTGAGCATAGCAGTTTTCAGTAAGGAAAATTAACTAATTCATTATCACTTCTAATTTGCTGAGGCATAGCTGCCATATTTGTAAAATCAGCAGGTTCAGAAAAAAAGCAAGTTTTTAATGAATGTTCTTTTTCTCCCCTTCCCAGATCCATAAATGATACAATTACTTAGCTCCCTCTAGTGCCAATTCGGAAAATAAATTTCCCGCTAATGACTGCATTCACCAATGTAATCATCGGAGCAAATTAAAAATTCACTTGGCAATAATTAACTAGTGAACTCTCAAAGGATGGAGTAAATTGCCATGAACCAAAGCAGAATTCAACTGGTGTCACAATTACAAAGAAAGGTCAAACGTAGGCTTTCTGCAATAACAAAAATCTGCCATCCCTGTGCAGACATGGTGGGGTTTGAAAAATCGAGGCACACGTGCCAACAAGGAGCAGCAGGCAGGGAACAGGGACAGTACAAGGAGCAGCTCCAGCATTCCTCTGACATTTTCAATCCCATTATTAAAGTTGTTTTTGTTTTTATTTCTTTTTCATTGTGCTGTTTATTTTCATGGTTTGGTGATTTGACGTTCAAAAGATGCTCCGTGCTGAAATAGGACACCTGAAATGCTATTGGAATTGTTAATATTTTTATTTTATTTATTATATTTTATTAATATTAATTATTAAAATGCAATAGTAAAACCCCTCTCTTTTTGATATATAATAATATTAATAATAATTACAGCAACAAATATATATCAATAGTAATAGCAGTACATCCAGAGGGATCCCTGTGCTCATCCAGATGTTGGAGGAAAAAGGCACAGCAGGGACAGGAAGGTTCCTCATCTTGTATTTCTGCTGTGGTTATGCTCTAAGTTAAAATAACCCTGAAAAAAACCCTAAAACCAGATTATTTGTAAGAACATTTGGGAATTTCTTATCATTGTGGGGTGGCTGTTCTATGCTATATTTCTGGATTTCTTTCCTTGCCATCACAAAACACTTCAAGACAAAGGATTTTCTGTGCAGGACAAATGCTGTGGTCACCTTTTACTTGGAGTTTTAATGCAGTGGCCATTCTGCAAATCCAGGTGTGTAAAGTAGGCCAGGCTTAGCTTGGAAGAGAAACCAGAAAAGCAATGTAGAAGTTCCCATTTAATGGGCAGCTTTGGGAAAAAGCATCTCACAAAACTGCCAGAGGGCTGGGTTAGGTGTGATATTGGGGAGAATTTTGAGAGTGAAGGTGGGGAGGGGCTGGCACTGCATCCCAGAGAAGCTGTGGCTGTCCCTGGATCCCTGGAAGTGCCTAAGGCCAGGTTTGAAGCATCCTGGGATGATGGAAGGTGTCCCTGCCATGGCAGGGGATCAGGAATGGGATAAACTTTAGGGTCTCTTCCAACCCAACCCATTCTGGGGTTTTGTGATGATTTTAAACCTTTCCCAACCATCACCTCCTGTCCCTTTCCCAGGCTGCTCCAGCTGCATTTCTCTGCTGTTTAGGGAAGAGCAGCCCACGTGAAAGCAGCTGTGACTATTTGTGAAAGGACACTCAGCACTCTGGGAACACCCTCAGGCTGTTCTGTGGAAACTGAACCAAACATTTGTATTTTTAAAAATTCCAAACCAAGCTCTTGCTTAGGATGTGAAGGGCAGGGCACTCCACCACTGCCAAGTGATCTGATCCAGACTTCAGTCACCTTTCTGCAGGAAAAGGGAATCTCAGCTAATAGAAATGGATTTTAACATTCCAGTCATACAAGCTATTCCAAAAAATATTTTTAAAGTTAGGTGATCATCTGGAAATTTTTAAGCCATGGTAAGATGGAAGAGGAAAGGAAAAGGAAAAGGAAAAGTAATCAATGAAAAAATGTGCAAATTTAATTCATAACAAAATTTTAGATAAATTTCATTTTAGTAAAAACCCACAGAAATACATTTTCAACCTCCAGAGAAATATCTCACACCAAACAGCCTGTAGTGCTACTGACAAAAAATAATAATTATTTTAATTATATATTTTCCACATTGTATTTTTATATTCCTGACTATATTACTTAATGTGTTA
>VXBI01005351.1:208478-279974 GCA_013397375.1 Toxostoma redivivum
AAGGGAAGGGAAGGGAAGGGAAGGGAAGGGAAGGGAAGGGAAAAAATGGGTAAATGGACAAGTGAGCTCTGAATTGCTGCAATTATAAAAAAAGAGGTGGCTTTGGGAAGTGACCCCATGTAATGCCATGGACTGGCCCTTGATTCCAGGCCTTCCCACCAGGCAGAATTCCAGACTCTCCTGCAGCTGCTGAGCATCCCCTCAACACAGACTCTCTTTCCAACTTTTCAGACATCTTGATGGAAATTTTGAAGCTGATAAATAACTCAAGCCCACAGACTTGTGTGTCCCACAGACACTTCTCTTCTACCAGGCTGACAAGGCCAATCCAAACTACATTAGATAAGCATTGCATTTTTAGAGGCCTCAGATTTGTCTCCAGCTTTCAGCTCACCACTGGGCTGTGCACACATAAAATGAGGTGTGTGAAATCCAAAACTCTCTATAAACAACCTGGTGGATCCTGAACATCAAAAATATTTGTGAAATCTATTCTGCACATACCATATTTCCATATTCTACAGATCTAGAGCCATGGAATGACCTGATGCTGGTGAAATTTANACACCTGTGGGTTAGATTAGAGCAGATTATTAATTTAAATCAATTATGATAATGATTTTAGTATTAATAATAATGAAGAGGGGAGATAAGGAAGAAGGGAAGNACCAGGCTGACAAGGCCAATCCAAACTACATTAGATAAGCATTGCATTTTTAGAGGCCTCAGATTTGTCTCCAGCTTTCAGCTCACCACTGGGCTGTGCACACATAAAATGAGGTGTGTGAAATCCAAAACTCTCTATAAACAACCTGGTGGATCCTGAACATCAAAAATATTTGTGAAATCTATTCTGCACATACCATATTTCCATATTCTACAGATCTAGAGCCATGGAATGACCTGATGCTGGTGAAATTTAAGTCTTGCACTGTAAACAAAGCTAAATTGGTTGATCAGAGGAGCTTCTCCCAGTGTTTTATCTGGTCTGGATATGTTATTGGTTGTACACATATGCACAATCATTACATGACAAATTAAAAAGGGGCACATAATAAGCTTAAGTCACCATAAATCATACAATAAACATCTGAAGGAGAAAATTTAATAAGCAATATGTTCCCACAACAACTTCATCCCCTTCCATTAAATCCATAAACCCCCTAGGACTTGTTCTACTACTCTCAATTCCTGACTACACATTATCTACTAAAAGAAGCAGAAAAAAAATAAAAAAGCACAACTCACCATGCCTGGATATGTCTCTTTCTCTCACATTTTGGTCTGGAAGTTTGTTTTTTGCAGCACAAATTCCAGCCTGTGGCTATTTTGGATAGAAAATGGTATCCTTGATGAAAATTCCCTTCATTTTAAAAATATTTCTAATCTGCATCAACAAGATACTCAGTGAATGGGTGAATGGGATATTCCCAGGGAAAGATCTCCTTGTAAATTATTGCTGTGCCTTTTTAAGGCCAACAGCTTGGACTTGGGATTCCTGCATCCCATAGGAACAGGGATCATTCCCAACTAGCTTCTCCAATAATGACTGGTGCAGGTACTGCAAAAATGAAGTTTCTTTTTCTGCAAATATTTTGTTGCAGCAAGTTCTGTCTTTGCTGGAAATAAACCACTTTTCCCAGCCTACAATTCCCTAGTACACATTTTCCTTTAGAAAGAAAATGGATGTTCCTCTGGAGAGCACAGTGGGATTTAGACCTTTTCCTTCACAGCACTCCAAAGTGACTTTGGACAAATCACTGCTAATCCTACAGTGCTCAGGTGTCAGAACTGATCCTATTTAACAATTTTGATAATTAATTTGACAGAGGATGCGACTACACCAATTACATTGTTTTTCCTGACATGGATTTGGTAGGCAGAGCCGACTCCAAGGAATTTCGGCCGACAGGTAAATGAAATGATCTGGGGACTTCAATGACAGACATAGGATAACATTTAGTTGTACAAAAGTTCCAGCTCAGGAATTTAGGAATGAATAATTGGTATTTTTGAGGTTGTTTTTGGAAATGGAAGAAGAAGGCAAAGAGTTCATGATATGCTGAGTATAACTGATGCAACAGCCCCATGAGCACAAATGGTGGGTGCATTTTATGATGGGGAAGGAATAATATTCTCTTTAAAAGCAGGAAAATATTCCCACTATTCTACAAGCACCATGTTGGGGTTGCCTAGTGCTGCAGACTGCTCATAGGGAGGAGGAAAATTCGTCAAAATATGGAAAGGGATACTTGGGGAAAATTCCAAGCTCTCTTAAGTGATGAGAAAGAAACAAAGTCATTTATTTAGGTCAGTAAAATGAATGAAGACTTGGCTAAAACTAGTTTAAATCACTAGGCAAGGTTGGTGCAAACATGAACTGGCTACAGATTAATTCAGGCTATTAAGAGAATATGTCTAAAGGACATTTTTAGGAAGCAGCAAGGTTTTTCTTTGGTAGTGGAGGCAAACAAATTACTTTAAATTACAGTGGTCACTTTATAATTCCATTGTATACTTCCCCGGAAAATCTGGGGAATTTTTCAGCCCTTGCTGTCACTTTAGGTATGTTGAGTATTTCTTGTCTGTTCCATGACATTGGAAATGAGATCCTGACATCTCTAGAGTTGCTCCAAAATTCCAGGTAGGACCAAAAGATGTGAGGGCTTGAGTGCACCAGATTTAATGGCACATTTTGAATTGGATCTGTCAGCCAGGAGAGAGGTTTACATCCCATGTGGATCCTCATAAATTGCTATTGCAGCACCTCATGTCTCTTTGAATATAGATAAATATATAGCTAACAAATATAGATAAGAAATATATTATTTATATATAAATATAGACAATCACAGGTACCACATACATGAGCCCATGCATGGCACAGCCATGCACGTGCTCTCTAGACAAGAATGGATCTCAAAGTGGTGTAAATGTAGGTTTGAGATTTGTGTTATTATCACATTAAACAATAAATGTATGTTAAAAAGCCTGTTTTGTTATTTCCACTCCTTCTAAACACAGGGTGCAGCCCTCCCCCCATATCCAGACAAACTGCAGAGACAACCCAGGCTCTTAAACCACATTTTCTTATGTTAAAACCTCCCATCTTTTGCAAATAACTCATCTGATTTCCATGATCATAAAGAACTGGATAACACTAAATTATAACAACAGCAATCAGGGGCATGGGGAGCAAGAGGATCCTCGACTGCAGCCCATGCATCACTCAACAGCCCCACAGAAGAAGAGATTGAAAAGCACATCAATTCACATAACTTCCTCCCAGTGCCCATTGTCTTTTTCAGTTCCTAATGATGCTGAAGTGTCTCCATGATTAAAATTTAAAGGTTTCCCAGTAACCAAGTAATTTGCCCAAAACTCCTTATCCAGCACTCACCACTAAGACTCTGATTTTAATATACCATTAATCAAGCTCCAGCCAAGTTTACTACTGATACTTTCAATTACAGAGGAACTAACTTCATTCTTCTCAGTGTGGCAGTGAGAGACCACTTCTCTGATTAGCCACAGCCCCTAAAAACAGATGGATAACAGGGCTGGGCTGGATGCTCTTTCCTGAAGGAACTATTTGTTGGGAATTACGATTGAGCAAACAAAATTGGATCACTCTGCCGCAGGATAAACTCCAGCCAAATTTTGAGCCCTACGTACCCTAATTATAATAAAAACCGTGAGCTGATTTCAAGTTTTACGGTGCAACAATAACGTGGGGCTTGATGAAATGGAAATTGACGCGGCGCTGAATCGAACGGGCGAGTTCCAAATATCCGCGGATTTCCCACCACAAACATTCCCACAAAATGCCCGCGGTGCGTGTTTAATTGAGGCACATGAATAGATCCACAATCTTCAATAGGGCATCTCGTGCTCTAAGTGATGCACGTGCACAAGTGATTGCAGGATCAGTTATCAGAAAATGATCCCCGGTACAATTTATAAGAATTCCAACAGATTGCAAATAGCTATGATTTGTCACACAACATCTGGTCTCTTCTCTCCACAATCAGATGGACAAATGGAAATAACAATACAGGCTGTGAAATCGCAGCTTGGAAAAAACAATTAGAGGGAAAGGGACCCCTACCTCACCCTGCCGGAGTGATGGAATTTGCACGGGGCTGCCTGGCTCAGCTAATGAGGAGTCAGCGCTCGTCTGAGCTCCGGTGTGATTGCCACAAAAGAAATATTTAATTCTGAAGTTGTTCCCATAGCTGCAATCGAAATTTCAGACAAAATGGGATGGTCCTGTTACTGCCCCAAGAAAAACTTTACCTGTTCTGAAGGATTGACGTCCTGTCGAGAGGGGTGACGAGATGGACAAAATGGTAATGTTTTATTTAAATATATCAACATTATCATTATTTATATATCTATGTATTATTACTATATTAACTATATGATTCTGGGTGCAGCTGACCATTAATTCTATTTAATTCACCTAGAGAACATTACAGCACATGCCTTCCAAAATTGCAAGAACTGCCTCAGCACTGAAATGAGAGGGATGGGTAACAATTAACTCGGCTGCAAATTGGGAATATCCATCACTAAGCCCAGATTTGTGCAATACAATTTAAACTGAAAGGATATATGTAAAAATGTTGAGGAAAAAAATAAGAGAGGGTGTTTGCAATTACAGCAACTGAGACAGATTTCCATTGACAGCACTACTCAGAGTCTCTGGATGGCACCGTCTGCTGGTAAGTTTAATTATCTGGTGAAAAATCAGTTTGATATTTAAGAAAAGAGCAATGATACATCTGAGTTTCCTGTCACTCAAACCCAGCCTCCACAGAGGAGATGATTCTTCACATTAGTTAAATAAAAGTTTGAGCTCTTATGTGGAAGCCTCTTTTACTTAGAGGAGAGACATTTGTGTGAGGTAACGGGCTTCCTTTACATTGGTGTCCAAAGAAATGAAAGATTTGGGTGTTTTTTCAAATAATGGGAGAATCTGTTCATTTTGGAGTGACCTCAGCACTGACCTCCTCTCGGTAGAACATCAGCACAGCTTTGCATGAAGTGAAGTCAAGGCAACATCCAGGCAAGGAACTTCACTTTTTTTTGGTATTCATCCAAAAGTTCCCAAATTTCTGCTGCTTACTCTTCTTTCAGAATTTTTGTTTCCCAGCAAGAAGTGGAATAGATAAAGCATAAAAAAGAAAAATAAAACCACTAAGATTGTTCCTGAAGTTCTCCTTTATCCCAAACACAATAATACCTTTTTGAAAGATTTACAATGTTAACCAATTCTTTTCTGTCAAGTAGCAATTTTTTGGCAGATCCCTTTTGCATGATTCATGAAGGACCAGTAAAAGGCTAATTGTTCAAATTAATTTGCGTAAATGACTAAGCAAGAGATAACAAAATTACATCTGCACTTGTTTGGCAAAGATTCAATAGCAGTGGCCCTGTACTGCCAGCTGCTTCCAGACAACACTCTCGCAGAAATTAAAAGCTACAAATATTAATTAATACACTTTTTTGGTACGTTAATTTGCACTGAAAGGTTCCGGAGTACAAAACTGCTGAGAAGATGAACCATGATAATTAGAATTAATGGGATGGATGCGTGTTTTTTGCAGCTGAAGTTTTAAAAAACCCATGAATGGAACTGGGAACTTGGAGCTGACATTCTCATAAATCTCTATGATAATGCTGCTATTAGTATTAGAAGGATTAAGCGCCGTGGCTCCGGCGTTATCCATCACATGACACGTTGGATCCCATCTGTCACCGCAGCGCCTGCGACGTGAGCGCTGTCCTTGAGGAAGCCGCCTGGAAAGCTCTGGGAATCCAAGGAATTGCAGCATGGATGGCTCAACCCCCTGACTCTCCAGCAGGAATAATGGCCAGTGCTCTGTTCTTGTCAGCTCAGGGCTTGAGCAAATACTTCGGCTGTGGTTAAGTTAAGTCAAGTTAAGTCAAGTTAAGTTAAGTTTTAAGTTAAATTAAGTTTTAAGTTAAGTTAAGTTAAGCCTGAATTGGAGATAAATCAGCAGCAGTCAAATGTCACAGATTTTTATCATTCACTCCTTCCCATTGTTGGCAGTTGGACACTTCTGGATCTGGTTTTTACTGGGGCTGACCCTATTAATTTGGCATTTTTTTAGGGCACTGAAATAACAAATATTTTTACATGAAATCACTAATTAGATCCTTTACCTGTTTCACAATGTTATCTGCATATTTGCGCTCTGTGGAAATCCTATTGTAAGAAAATAAAATTTTAAATGTGTCCCATCTTTAAATTTTGCCTGGAAAATTAACTTCAAATTTTATCTTAGGGCTTTCCAAACTTCTAAAAAATTATTGTGCTTTGCAGCCTAAAAATACTTCACAGGGACACAGATATGTGACCACACTGCCCATTTCACTAATTTTTCAATGCTAAGAGAGGTTGTAGAGAAGGAAGTTTCAAGTTTTAAAGGTAAGAAATTCATTAACAGCACTTTTCCTTCTATTTTGAATGATGCCTGTGCGAGAAAGGATGGACTAGAAGGGGTGTCTGAGAAAGACCAGACAGAGGAGATTATCCTGGGAAGGAGCAGCTTCCTCACCCTTTCCAGAAAACCATCCCATGGTGTTCAAAACCTCCCAAAAAAGCCAACACTGAGGAATATCTAATAGAGAGTAGGATCTAGAATATTTTCCCCTTTGAGTATTTTGGCAGGAAAACCCTCAGAATTATGCTATCACCATTTATTAGAATTATTAGAACTGATTTTTGGTGGAATTCTTGGGGTTGCAATGTGCAGGGCCAGGAGTTGGACTTCTATGATCTTTAAGAGTCCCTTCCAACTCAGGTAATTCTATGATTCTCCTCATATTTTTATTCCTTTATTCTGAATCATTGGATTGTTCTGAATTATTGGATCATTTTCCTCTTGTACAACAACTCTGCTTTTATTCTGCTTTTATTCACCTATATGAGCTAAAGAAAGAGAAAAATCAACAAAAACAACAGCTTGTCATGTCCTTTCTCTGATGACATCATGGAATAAAATAAAAAACTCTCCTTGACCCTGACCCCCAGCATGTGGGTTGTTAATTTTGTGCAGTCAGACTGCTCATGGTCTCACAGCTCATGAGAAATCAACCCAAATCTTCTATTCCTTGGATAAATCAGAGAGCACGGCAGCAAGGGTTGGTGCTCAGCTCCCCAAACCAAGATTTTCACAGCCCCATCTAGCAAAAAAAATCTTGAAAAACACAAACTTTATTAATCTTTCAGAGCTTATATTTATAGCAATAATAAAAATGTTTTATAATTTATTAATCATTGTGAATTATAGAATATGTGAATATTTTTCCTCAACAATAGCATTACATTTATGCTCCAAAATATTCACCCATGTGGGCAGAAACCAATCGGCCTCAGAAATTAATACATTTTAATTAATAATATGTATTAATATCTTTTTCCTTTCTGCACTGTGAAGGCACAACTGTTTACCCCTACACAGAGATGTGAGACAGAATTGCTCTGTGTCATGTGGGAGAAATACACAAAGAGGTTTTGAGCCAAGTTAAATCAGGGATTAAAGAAAAAACTGAGTAAAGTTGTGAATCACAACCCTCAGATAACACAGGTGGAGAAAACAGGAGCATGGAGAAAACAGGGCACAACACCTAATCATTTAAATTGTTTAAAAGAAAAGAAAAACTGAGGGGAAAAATTATACCACTGACAAAATTTTGCATTTCTGTAGCAGAAAATCCAAAGCACTTCATTAATGCTTCTGTGGGTTATGATCCTGATATTCCCAGTGGGAAAACCATCATCACTACAGCTTGGAAAAAGCAACAGGATGGGAATAAACTTTGCCCATGGCACAGGAAAAGCCTTTTGCAGAGGGAGGCAGGTGGATCCAGGATGCTGATCCAGAACATTCCATTAGTGGCACCAACTGAGCAGGGAGGGTTTTAATTCCCATTGCAGCACGTGGATTTTGTGGAATTGGGGAGCCTGCCAAAGGTCACCTGGAGCTGTCAGGAATTTGGAAGGCAGGGAATTTCTCTGAAATATAATTATCACCTCTGTGCTGTGCCATTAAAGCAAAGAGAAACTGTGGTGGCTGTTTGATATCCAATCTTCTATGTGGACTTTGCTCTTTCTCTCTGTCTTTAATCTGCACACTGCTGAGACTTTCCAAAACACAAAGTTTTGGTATTTTTTGGTGTTGATTTTCACATTTTTTGGTGTATGATTTTGGCAAAACTTTCACCTTTTTTATGCTGCTGTCACTCCTCCCTTGCAGCCACATCATAAAACAAATTCCTGGCCATTCCTGACACTAAAATTAATGCTAAGAGTAACTTGAAGAGCTTAATTATTAATTAAATGAACTTCCTTTAGGCTGTAATAATAGACCAGCATTACTAGAAAGAGTACTTAAATTTGCATTTATGGCCCTTTACTGAAACCATTTGCTTCCCTTGAGACAATTCTTCTTTCTTCCCTCTCATCAGTCTCATGGCCCAGTACAGGGCATCAAACCTGTCATTATCAGTCTTGATCCAACTATTACAGAAGATTTAGGGAATATTTGGTGTTTCCAGGGATCTAATAGCAGTAAGTAGGCAGCTGTCACCCAAAATTAGGGGAATTTGTGCCACGGGGCAGGTAGGAAATAGGTTACAGTGGTCAGTGAAAATCTATCAAACTCTGCTCACTCACATCCAGTGCTCAGAAAGGCTCCTGGGATTCTGGACAGGTGGATAAATCCAATTTGTGGAGGAGTTCAACAAGCATCAGACATAAATAAAATAATAAAAATATGCAATAAATTACCCCCAAACGAGAACATCCTGGGCACCAGTCTCATTTCCTGGCAGCCTCTTGGTGAGTCTCAGAAGCAGCCCCTGGTGGCAAAGGGACAGTGCCAACTCAACATGAATTCCCATGTGGGGAATTCAGACAGGGAGAATAGGAAGAATCTTACAAGTCCATTCGATTTTCCAATGGAAAATCTTTGCAATGCCTCACAAGAGCACTAAAGGAGCATGTGCAGGTTGCTTTGAGGACAATTTCCCCCTGGACATGTCAGTGAACCCGCCCAGGGCTGGTTTTCTTCTTTCATATTCCTTCATTTTCCCCCTAGGAAGTCAAATTACAACATAAAAGCAAAAAACATGCACCACAGCCATGTTCCCCTCTTTCCTGCCACACAGCAGAGCTTGTTCTCTGCTGCTTTACTGGGGTTTTGTGGGGAGCCCTGGTGACTCTTTAACACACCCTGTTTGCTATCCCTGTCCCTGATAAATAAAACCAGGTGGGACCTGCAGCTCTTAACACTGTCACACAAAGCATTTGCACAGAAAGTCTGGGCTTGGGATGCAAGTGAAGGCTTTAATCATGGAATCCCAGAATGGTTTGGGTTAAAGCTCATCCCATTCCATCCTCTGCCAGTGGACACCTTACACTATCCCAGGTTGCTCCAACCTGGCCTTGGACACTCTCAGGGAACCTCTGCCAGGGCTTCACCACTGCTTGACTAAAAATGGACTTTTCAAAGGGATAAGAGATGGTGTTTCCTCGTGTTTTAGCACAAATATCTCTGCATCAATTTTTCAATGAGAAGCCCCACAATGTCACTGAGCAATAAACAAACGATCAACTGTCCTAAACAAAATTTGCATGGGCATTTCTGTTTTTGTTATTTTCCCTCTGAACATCCCTGCCCAGCTTGGAATATTTAGGTTGCTTCCCCAAAGGAAGCAGGAGAGAAGCTGCAGGAAATGAAGTTTTCCTGTGTTCCTCCAGGGAGCAGTTGTGCCGTGGGTGTCAGAGGGGCTGCCTTGATCCGAGCAGCTTACGCCGTATCAGCCCCGTCCTGCAGGACCCTGTCAGGGGGTGGCGAGGAAAAAGTGATTTATATTTGTGCCTGAGACATCCTAATTCCCTCATGCACACTTTCAATGGAGAGAGACACCAAGAGCTTTAGAAACGTGTGGCTAATTATACATCTCATCAAATGCTCAACACTTAAACTCGTGATGAGCACAAAGCACTTGTCTGCTCTGCCACCTATCCCCTTCCTGGGATGTCCTTTTTAATGGTCTCTTATGTAAAGAGAGTTGGCTGCTTAAATATTTGAAGTCTGCCAGTTTAAAAGATTTAAAGTATTTTTAAAATGCAGAATAGATTTGGGTTTTGTGCGCTCTTATCGTTCAAGAAAAACCTTCGCTGATACTTTTTTTTTAATTAAAAAAATCCCTTTGGGCTATGAATGCCAAGTTTTAGCCTGGAGGGAATTTTTATTGCAGATATAAACCCCTGGAAATCAGAGTATGTACACATCTACCACCGAGCCTGATAAACCCTTGACTGTGACACTGCTACTGAGGGCTGCTATAATATCTGATGACAAAACTGACAGATTACTTCTGATGAGAATGTGGAACCCTTTTTGTTTTTAACTTGACCCTGAAGACATGTCATAACATTTGTAATATCTGCAATAAAGTGTCAACTATACTGCTATAAGACTGCTGGAGCTTGGAGTTAAGCATTCAGTTTAGTGCTCCTACAGCTTTCAATTTCAAATAAAAAAAGACTCTTAATTTCCTTTTGGACAGTCCAAGCCCAGTAGAACTGCACTAATCTGTCTTGGCAAATATGAAGCAGTAGTGAGGAACATGACTGCTGGAAAGGAAATCCAGAGGAACAGAACGAAATAAAATAAACCTATCAATCGTCTCCACATAAACTGGAGATTTACAGTTCAGCTGGAACAATCTTAAGAGGGGATGGCAATAAAAGGAGTGTCAGTGACCACCTCAGTGGCAGGGCTGGCTGGATTTCAGTCTAACATTTCACTGTGACCTTCCAGCTGTGCAAGGTTCAAGTATTTTAAGGCTGTTTCCAGAGGAATAAAAATGTCAGTGGTATCGCCCATCCCATGCAGAGAGATGTGATGCTTTGGTTGTTCAGTTAGGGACAGAGACCCCTCCTGGGACCTGGGTGTCCCCAACCCCATTATCTCCCATTTTTTGGCCTGCTCTTGAACTGCTTTGGGACCAGAGCATCATCAGGGTTTGAAAAGACCCCTGAGATCACAGAGCCTCACCACAAAGGATGGCCATAAAAAGCCCAAACTTGCCATGGATGCCAAATCACTTTGACTCAGAGACTGCATTTCTAAAGGTGCTCTGGAACAGAGAATCCCCACTTCTCTGATAATCTGGTCCCAAAATTAATAGCTTGATATAAAAGTAAGCACCAGGCACAAGGCTGTGAAAGACAATATTTTGCTGCCACTAACAAGGGCTGATTTCTTTGTCTAAGTGTACAATATAGTCAAACTCAGCTTTATTTCCCAAGAGATGAGATACTTCATTTATTTGTGTAACTTCCTCAGACTTTATATTCTCGTGTGCTTCAGGACTTCAGTAGTTGCCTTCTTGTAATATTTCAGCTTTTAAGCTGTTTTCTTGCCTCACTGAACTCACATAAGATACATCTGAAAGCTTTAGTACAAATTTACTTCGAATAAAGTCTTCAATTCATTTTCATGGCACCAAAAAGACAGCTTTAATAACTGCAATGACAAATAAACTGGAAATCATTCCAGGCCTTTTCACTTAACTGACAAGTAGAACGCTCTCATAATGAGCCGCAGGTTTTACGTTTTCTCTTTGACCATAATAGCTTCATTTAAGAGCGTCAGACCCTGACACTTCATCATTTATCTACATTATTTCTCATCTTCTTTCAAATAAATTATGGAATACTAGACTGAGCACATAAAAACAAAGTGACTTGTTATCTGTAAACAGCAAGATAAATTGTCCAGAAGTTCCTCATTTAGTTCCTTTTAAATTTAAGGGCAAGTTATTGGATGTACCTTTTTTTTTTCTCCCCATCCCAATTTTTTGCATTTTTTTACAGCCATCTTATTCTGTTGCCAGTGGCCTTTGTGCAGCCATCCAAAGCCTGATGATAGCGCAAAAGGCATAAAATAATTCCATTATCCCAAGGTTGGACAGGGTAGTGCAGAAAAGGAAAAAAAAATATTATATAAAAACATTGAAAAAAATCAAATAAACAACTTCCATGGATATTTCTCTCCATCTGCAGAACTCCTCGTCCGTAATACATCCTGTCACCCTGGCAAATGTGACACATCCAAAGTAATGAACAGCGAGGCTGTGACTGTCCTCGCCCTCAGAAGGAGCTGATGTTTCCCGCCAGCCAAGCCCCCCTTCCCGCCTGGAACACATTAATTCCTGGCTCCGAGCTCACATTTCCTTTATTTCCCAACCACACTGCCCTGAGCACAATTAGCAACCTTGCTTTTGTGTTTTAATTAGCGGTGACAGGCGAGATCAAGAGAGGCTCTGTTTAAGGACACCCCGTGTGTCCCCAGCGCACTTCTCCCTGTGGAAATCCCAATTTCCCGATATTCCAGGGTGTGGAGACCCCCCCTGGAGCCTGAGCCAAGTCCTCAGCTGGAATTTGTGGAGCCACACCAGTGGCAAACAGCCCTCAGCACGTTTAACCCTGCCAGGACGGGATTCTTTGGGAGGACACTCTGAATATTCCTGGTTCAGGACCAGGGAAATCAACACAGAGGATGTCTCTAGCAGAATTCTGATGGATAAATCCAACAGCCTCGGTTCTGCTTGTTTTTAAGCCTTGTGTTTCAAGGCAAAGTGAAAACCAGAAAAGCAAAAAGTAGGTAAGAAGGCTACACAGACTTGTCCTTTTTTTACCTTGAAGGATTTCTTTAAAAAGTACAAAATTACAGTGTCAAGGGATTCCCTGAGTATTCCTCATCCCAAGAGAGACTCTGTCACTCACCACTATCCTTGGGAAGACAAGGAACTGGAAAGGACAAGAAAAACTGCAAAGGACACCTCACCCAAGTGATGCAGCTCGTTGGACTTTGGGTTTTGGTGGCAATTTTAGACAGAGCCTTCACTGAGCTGGGCTGAGACACGAGGACATTCCCTGGTGTAGAGCCAAAATCCCAAGCTTTGGGTGATGCTCAGCTTGGAGACAAACTGGGCAGGGTTATTAACAGGTGAATAAATTCATTAACAGGTGAATAATTAACATGTGGGTTCCACCAACCCCCAGAGTACAAAGGCACCTACACACCACTATTCCCACCATGGAGCAGTGGAATTTCAAGAATTCCCAACCCCACAGACACAGCCAGGATTACAGAAAAAAAAGGGCATGATCAGAGAAGAGCTTTCATAGGACTCCTCAGCACATTTAAGGTCATACCTGGACCTGTTTGAATTCCCAGGTAATTTTCCTTGCAAGCTTTTCGTTTCCCTCTCCAAATCCTGGAACTGTGGGCACCCAGCCATCTTACAATTCAATCATGTTCTCTGTGCAGAGCAGGCAATAATCAAATAAAGACAAAAATAAGAGTTTAAGCTGAGGTTCCCATCAGCTGCAATTCCATATACATAACATTTTAATTATATCTCATCTCCAGTGTAATAGTTAGAGATGCCATTTGATACAGCTTTTTTTTTATTATTTTATTTGAAAAATTAACTCTAACTAAATTAGCAAAAATAAAGTAGTAAAAGTTAATTGGGAATTATCTACTCCAAAATAACTCTTACTGGTAAATGCTTTGTGTGGTTATAAAAGGCTGATAAATATAATTGTATTTATGTAATGAGTATCATGTTTAATTTACTGTACTTGGTTGTTAGACAGCATTTTATGCAGGCCTCCTAAGTGAGCTTCAGATTATTGCTTGTATTGCTTTTAAAACAACAAAAAAAAAAATCACCATCAGATGCAGCACACAGGAAACATCCAGATTTGAAACAAGGTGGTGATGAGTTGCCCAGAGAAATATTTGGGATGAGCTGCATCTGCCTGAGCTAAAAATCAGAATGTTCAGGATGGGTCATGCTCAGTGCCCTGACACAGCCCATGATTTAAGGACTGGGATGATTTTTGAGATCCATGGGCAATCACAGCCCAGCGCTATGATCACAAGAGGGTGATGCTTGCCCTTTGCACTGCTGGAAAAATGGGGAATTTCTCTTTCTTTAAACACTTATTCTTCAGTTAATGTGATTTTGGTCAGATGTTTTTACATTCCAGAATGCACAAGTCAAGGCAGCTGTTTATTTTGTGGGTTTCTCAGTTTGCTCTGGTTTAGGAGCAGACTTGAGACTGTGCCACTTTTCTGTTGCTGTTATTAAAAATTATCCACAAAAAGCCTTGGCAAACCTGGAAGGATTGGAAATCTGTACCTACTCTGTGCTTTTTCATACCATTTCCACTGGAGATCTGTACATACTCTGTGCTCTTTCATACAATTTAAAATAAAGACAAACCCTAAAAAGAAGGTAGAATTTCTCTTTAATAAAGTTAAGACTTTAAAAAAACCCAAGAATTGACAAAATGCTCTTGGTCTCTGAAAAAATAAAAGTGAAATCCAGGCACTGATCTCTATGGAGCAAATTAGCCCCAATCTCAACAGTCTTAGTGACATCCTCAAAATAGACAAATAAAGAGGCAAATATGTGCTGATTTTTGTCACAATCTTAAGATTTTTCCATTTCTTTCTAATTTCTAAGTAAGTATCATTGAATGTAGAGTGCTGACAATACCCAGAGACCATGAAACTCTCTAGTTCTAATTGATGGGTGACATATGGAATGGATGAAGTTGCTTAATTCTTTGGGAGAAATGTCACAGGGCACCACACTTGGCACTCTCCTCTTGGTCACCATTTACTGTATCCTCTCTCTGGACAAATTTCTGAAGTATTTTTGCAAGAGTTAAAATTGAAAACCTTTCAAAAATTAGTATTATTATAAAAATAACTAATATTGAATGTTCAGATTTCCTTTTAAACCACTGCAGCTCACGTGGCAGCTGAAAATCTGAGATCTCGTGCAATTACAGCAGTGGGGCCAGAACACAAACTCTACAAAATGAATATTGAAAATTCCAAAGCACATGTGGATCTGGAAGATTTTAGGCAAAGAATCCAACCAAAAATCCTCTCTTTGGAGCAAAGAAATTGGCAGCAACAACTTTTTGACTCAAATTCCAGAAAATCACCATATATTTTTAATTAAAGACAGAGAATGTTTCTCTTCAACTCCCCCATATCTCCTCCAGCTTGGCCTGGTTTCTGTTATTTCTGTTCTGGATACATGGCTGCAAGATTTATTGTATCAGATTAAAAGTAAAGGCTATTAATGTCAGATTCCGTAGGGATTTTTCGTTAAGGCTTCTTGGTTTTACTTTATTTATAAATTATCATCTTGAGGCTTGTATAAAAGGCTTTCCCCCCTCTTATTCCAATGACATTGTAATTTATATTGCTGGTGGTTCCATAGGAGAATTCAATTAAGAATTACAATTTGTTTCCTTATAACAGCAGCTAAACAGGGACTGTGTCTCTACACGCAGGCTATTAACAGATTTTACACTGTTAGAGTTAAAAAATAATAATATATTGTGTACCAAAGCCTTAAAAAACAGTTAAATCATTTAGTTTGGGTGGACACAAATGTAATTGTGCATTTGCATGATATTTACCCACCTACCTACCCCGGGAGGAGAATCTTGTGCTGAGATCTTTAGCAGCTCTAGAGGAAAGATGGAAAAATCTTTCTTGAGTTCCTCTCCCTCTTCTTTCATTTGAGGCAACCTGCTTGGATATTGGGAAGGAATTCTTCCCTGAGAGACTGGGGAGGAGATGGAATGGATTTTCCAGAGAAGTTTTGGCTGCTCCTGGATCCCTGGAAGTGTCCAAGGCCAGGTTGCAATGTCATTTGCTCCAAATATCACTTTTCCTATAGCTTGGGTTCACAAACACTGTTTATGTTCCCTTGGCTTTCTGCATCAGCAACCCTGAGATGTTTCATGGCATAAAATTACTATTTGATACAAATAAAGAGGAGAATAATTAACCAAGAGCAAGAATTCCAGGGACAGAAAGCACTCAGGAAAAGGAAAAAGGAAGCTCCTGCCCCAGCCAATCCTGTCTTCCAGGACAGGAGGCTGTAACATCACAGGTCCCAGCAAAGGCCAGTGAGCACAGAAATTACAGACACATCTGCTCCAGATGTTTGTGTTGCATTGTGCATCAGCATTTTTTACAATAGCCTGCAAAAGTTTGCATTCCTCCTCTGCAGCAGGTTGGTTATTACTCTTATTACTTCCAGTGAAATTAATGCTCATTAAAGGGATTAGATGACAGCTGTAAAGATTGAGAACCTTCATTTATTGCCAGACAAATGATATTGTAAGAGCAACAGCAGAGCAGGTTTCTCTCAGTGCTGTGCACATCTGGAAAAATTATGGAATCCTCAGTGTGGGGAGTTTTTGTGGACATGGTTGGACCCCCAAGGAGCCCTGGAATGGTCACACAATCCATGGCTCCACTCAAGGACTGGTGAGGGTACCATCAAATGCTGTCTGACGTGGGACACACAGAAAGGAACATCCTGATCACCCAAGTTCCACATTAACCCAGTGAGTTAAGAGAAAATTATGTTTTTATAAGGCTTTAAAGTCATTTGGAAACACAGCATTTTATAGAATCATAGAGCCATTTGGGCTGGAAAAGCCCTCCAGGATCAAGTCCAACCTGCAACTGGTCCCCACCTTGTCCCCAGCCCAGACCACTGAGTGCCACATCCAGGAATTCCTGGGACAGCTCCAGGGATGGGGAATTCAAACCTCCCTGAGCAGCACATTCCTGTGTTTAACAACCCTTTCAGGGGAGAAATTCCTCCTGATGTCCAAGCTGGACCTCCCCTTGTGCAGCTGCAGGTACAAATCCTCTTTTCCTGTCCCTTGCTGCCTGGGAGAAGACTACAACTCCCACCTCCCTACAACAAACATTTGCAATAAAATTCACAAACCTGCTCTCACAGGCAAAAAAAACCACTGATTTTTTTCTGTTTTGACATAGTCAAAGGTGCCTCAGACACCAGAATAAGGCAGTGAAAAATAAAGCAATTGAGAGACGATGAGCTTGGCAAGGTAAGCCAGCATCAGTTTCCTTTTCCCTTTTAAAGCTGTCACATTTCTCGTGCTCTCTGTGTTTTTAGCAGTGAAGGATCCCTGTGTTTCCCCGAGACAAAGGATGGGCTCGGAAACTCTGTCTTCTGAAGTGATGAGTTAAAGAACACCGCAGGAGTACTTGCCAAATCATACCACCATTATTAATTCAGGCATGATGAAAGTGTTCATTTTAGCTATAATCATGTAATTCATCAAAATACTACTAGAGCATATCATTGGGAACTATTACACTGATAGAGCACCTTATTGCACCTTCCCCGAAAGCAGGAAATGTACTTTTTGATGCTTATCTGCTGAAAAGCAATTCAGTTTGGGATTTTGGAAGCGCTGTCTTATGGCACAATAAAAAAAAAAGGACATTTCAAACATATTTTCTTGTACTTGGGTGATGTTGTTATTATGTTTCAGGGTGATTATCTTCAACGATGAAGTTTAAAAACGGTGCAGCACTGAAATGTTGCGTTTACCCGGCGCTGAAGGAACGATTGGGGTATGAATATACAATATATGAAATTTAAATGTAGATTTTCGATCTGCCCACTTTTAAAATAACCTCAGAGGCCAGAATCTGGCTGCCACAAGAACCTTTCCAAATAGGAGGGGTTTGGAGATTTTTCAATTGCAAACAATACTTGCAAAAAAACCGTATCCTGTGATAATTCTCGGGATGTTCCAAGGAATAGGAATGACTTGGGCTCTGAGGAAATGGCAGATCCTGATCCCATCATTATTGCCCTCATGCTCTGCCTGACTCCTGCTCACCACACACTTCCCTGAGCAAGCTGGAACTACAGGAAAAAAAAAATGGAAAGAAATGTGAGATTCAGTTGATTTCCAGATTACCCTGGGTGCTGATTGAGGCACCTCAGTAATTTCCAAATAATGAAAAGTTATTAATTGTCCACATCAGGAATGCTCCAAACAGAAAAGCAAAAAGTCACCCATTCCCACTCCCAGAGCAAATCACAGGAATTTTTCTGGATATTACCCTCTGAACCAAAGCAGGCTTTTATTCTCAATACATCAAACCACAAACTCTTTTCCTTCAGGAAAAAATTGTGTCTCAAGTCAGTTGCAAAGGGCAGAGATATGTAAGAACCCTCCAAAGATGATGATGAATACAAGTATTAATATAATGAATGAGTAATGAAGATAATTCTAATATTATTAGAATAGAAATTAGGTCTCTATATCTGGAAATCAGATCCATAGTTAGGTATCCAACTCCTATTTTTCCTCTTGGTGTGGGGATTTTGATTTGTCTTTTAGTATCTAAATCTGCTTCTACACTAAATGGATGGGTATTTTAACTCCAAAACAAGCAGGGAATATGAACTTGGAGGTCTTTTCCATCACCTTAATAATTCCATTGGCCTACAGTGTACAGGTCTCCTCCACAGAACCCTCAGAATAATTTCATTTATTACAAATGTTTATGAAGCAACCCAGCTTTACATGTATTTATATTAAAGCTGAAGAAACAGTAAATTATTGTTGGAAGCAATGTTTTATGTTGAATATTAAAGTGAGCTAATAACATTTACTATTCTATTCAGTAATTATTTCAGAGTAATTAGAAACTAATAGCTACCATTTTATAGCTATTAAGTCTCTTCAGCACTCCAACTTGGCTTTTATGTGATCCTTTTGTTTATTTTCATTGCAATTGTCTCTACAGATGCCTCCATGCAAACACAACCCCCTTCTCCTCCACTCCTTAAAGAACTCAAAATCCAGAGAAATCAGTTGGCCACTGAAAAAAAAAAAAAATTATTTCCCCTTCAAGGAAGCTGCTTCAATTCTCCAGCTGCAAAAGTGATTAAATTTAAGCATATGACTAATGATATGAAGTGATTTACTGAGATGAGCAGGAGTGCAAGCTACATCCACACACACCTGGCTCCTCCAGTATTTTATGTCTCATGGAAAAAGGGACTCAAGCTTCTTTTGTCCCATTTTCCAGTGAGAAACGGATGTGCCATTGCTGGAGCAACCCCACACCAGGAGCACAAAGCAATTTCACAGAAATGTGGATGCAGAATGAGGTTTTTCACATGATTCCCTTTGAGCAAGTTCCTGAATGCTGCAGTGGATCCCAGATTTTCCACAGCTCAAGGAGCTGCTGTCCACCTGCAGCTGTGGAGCACAGCTGGGGCAGCACATCTGAGCTTGGGACAAAGGAGCTTTGCAGCCCAGGCTGCCCCTCAGCCTGGCACAGCTCCACAGACACATCCAGGTGGTACCAGCTTGGCAGCAAAAAATTTCATGATAAATGAATAATCACTAACTTTGTAGTAAAAGAACTTTACATGTCCAACAGCAAAATTCCCATGGAGCAAGATATAAAGCCAGGCCTAAACTAATGACATATGGAATGACACATGGGAGAGACCTTAAATCTCATCCCATCCCTGCCATGCCATGCCCAGGGACAGCTCCCACTGTCCCAGGCTGCTCCAGCCTGGCCATGGACACTCCCAGGGATCCAGGGGCAGCCATGGAATAACCTCTGCTGGGGCTTCCCCCATGCTTCCAGCCAGGAATTCCCAATCCCAATATCCCATCCATCCCTGCCCTCTGGCAGTGAAGCCATTCCCTGTGTCCTGTCCCTCCATCCCTTGTCCCCAGCCCCTCTCCAGCTCTCCTGAAGCCCCTTCAGGCTCTGGAAGGGGCTCTGAGCTCTCCCTGGATCCTTCCCTTCTCCAGGGGAACATTCCCTGGCTCCAGAGCAGTTCCAGCTCCCAGAGCTTCTCCATGACCTCTGGATTCACTCCAGCAGCTCCAGATCCTTATTCTGGGGCCACCAAGTGGGATCAGGCTCCTAATCCAAAATCTTTCTAATCTGTCCTACACTGCACATCTCCTACAAGTTGAAGCAAACCTTAAAACTTGAGGATTTGGTGCCAGCTACAATACAGACATTTTTAACCAGGAAATTATCATTCCATTCAAGGAAAACTTCCAGAAACCAAAACAAAGCAAAACAAACAAAACAAACAAACAAACAAAACAAAACAAAACAAAACAAAACAAAACAAAACAAAACAAAACCACCAGAAAAAGCTGGAGCAACCACATTTACAAAACTAAGAGAAAAGCCAATATTTAGCTCCAAAAATCTGCTTTGTTGCACTGAAGCTTTGGAGGGAAAAACTCTGCTGTGCTTCCCAAGCTTCTCCACATCTGTATCTGGGAAAGGAAACCTCCAGCCATCAGAAAGCGCTCTGGAAAAAAAAAACAAAACAAATGACCAGAAATAATCAAATAAGGTGTGACAAGGGTGACCCCAAAGCATCACTGCACTGAGGGGACAGCAGCCTGTGGGCCACTCCTCACATTCCCAAAGCTGGAACCCACCAGCAAAGTGACAGGAATAGCCATGGATTTAACTACTCCTGAACTTTATCACTAGGCTACATTTAGCTGTAAAATAAGCTCACTTATGGTGCTTTTTTTTTTTGTAAATCATTATCTAAGCTCATAAGTAATATTTCTGAAAGAAGAGACTGGTAGATATAACAAAATAATGACGAAAATCTCATTTGCTTAATAAAATTCCTTTGATTTTAAATCAAAACTGATCTTCATCCATTTGAACTTTAACTACCTAATTTTGTCTTGCATTTCAGATAACACACAGTAAATGCAATTTGTCATCATAAACGTATTATTATTTAATCATATGAAACTTTTGGTTTATCTTGAGAAAATATTTATGGTAGTTTTAATACACGGGATCCACTCTTGACAGAAATGATGAAACAGATTTATCACCCTTGACAAATTATATTGCAAAACGTCCTCTCCTGACTGCTTACAACAAGAATATTAACAGCACACACAACTGGAAAACCACCTGTGATCCTCATTTTTTTAGGTTCAAATCCCCTTTCACGGACACTCCACACTACTTGGAATGTGAGTTACTTATAAGAGTAATTCTATGAGTGACTGAAACCTGTAGCCCTTTAAATCAAACTAAGCAGTGTTTTATTAAAGTGCCCAGCAAATCAATCTAAATCCAAGGATAATACAGCCCTAATCAGGTGGTAGAAAAAATAATAGGTTGTCATGCATGAGGAAAAATAGGCAATCATGGAATGTTTTCTTTAATTAGGTTGTGTAAAGTGGAAGGACTGAGTAGGAACTGGCAAGACATTCATCATGAGCAAGGTGGGAAATTATTGAGATTACTGAGGAAGGAGAATTGAGTGTGAAATACTAAGATTTGACTGGACAGAAAATTAAAACTGGTTTGCTGCTCGTGTCACTTGCTCTTGGCAACCCCTTGGCAGGTATGGCTTTTCCAAGGAGTGGGAATCCAGAGACCTCTGTAGTTTGAAGACCCCAAATAACTCCTAACTTTCAATGGTATTAAAGTGTGCAGGTTCTGCCTGTGCCTCCCAGAGATACAGACTGGAAATTCATGTCCAAGGAGTTTTAGATGGAAAAATCACTTGGATTAAATGGCTATTCCAAAGTAAAGTGCTTACTCCTCCTATCCCAGGCCATCCAGACATTGTCCTGTATTGGAGCCACTTTAAAAATCCCAAACACCATGGAAGAGATTATTTGGGCAGGAAATGGATTTCCCTAAGTTAAGGAAAATGTCTTAGCCCATTAAATAATTGTTATAACTGTTGTTATTACAAAATTATTTCTGAGCCATCCAGTGCTGAATTCAAAACTGTGTCATGCACAAAAATATCAACAGCATTAAGTCAAGATTATAAATATCCTGAAAAAAAATATCCTGGAGTCTTTTAGAGACTTTCTAATTAAGGAATTTATAATGCACTTTAATTTAGGCAGTACTTTTAATACCTCTCCTAAGCTTTAGGCAGCACAGGATACACAGAGAACTCCTGAATTCTTCCCAGCTGTGACAACTTTTCAGTGTCACAAAGACATGGTGTCTCTGTCTTCTCTCTCATTTCATTAAGAAAATTACCATTTTGGAATTCCATATTTATAAATGTTGCCAAAACAGGTTTTGTTTTTTTCATTATTGACTTAAGAGGGAGAGAAAGACCTTGACTTTTGCTGCTCCCTTCTCTCACCATTACGGTTGGTGGTGGTTCTATACCCTAAATGCAGAGAAAATTCCTAAACATCTTTAATTCTGATTTTACCAATGAAAGCTGCTTCCTCCTGAAATCTCTACAAGAGCAGAAATAATTTTAAATTTAAGCTGACTTCAAACCTAACTTCTTTTAGGCAGAGATTTTGTTTAATGAAAATTGCATCACTAAGACCTCCAAACATTTTGCTCAACTGAGATCTCACTATTTCCTTGTAAAAACTGCAGCTGAGGGGTATCCATGAATTAATTACACTCCACAGGTTTTCTTGGAGTGGTGGAAACTGGGAGCTCTTCTGTAAAGACAACAGAGACGCTCTCACACTTTTGAGAACTCCAGAAAAACAAATATGGGAACAGGGCAGGGATTGACAAATCAAAATCTGTTTTTATTGTCAGATTCGTGTGCAAAGTTTGTTCAGAGAAAGTCTTCAGGAAAATAACTAAGTTTGAGCTTAAAACTTTAGGATTGTTCCTCTCCAAACAAGTGCTCTCTGTTTTTCCACAGGAGCACTAAGAGGGTGGGATAATTGACAAATGGAGCTGTTTTCCCTTCTCTGCTGTTTTAAGAGTAAATAAAATCGCTTCATAGGAGAATTTTCACATCAAAAAGAAGTTCCAAGGTCATTTTCTCCTTATTAACCAGCCTGACCCCAGGCCTGGCACTGAGGATTTTCCTGGGAGGCTGCTCAGCTGGGCGAGGATGGGAGAGGTTTGGGATCACGGCACCACGGAGCCCTGAAGGTTGGAAAAGAGCTTTAGGATCACCAACCCCAAGCCACTGCCATCTCCAGCCCACACCACTCCCGCAGAACAGAGCCACAAATCACTTGTCACCAACTTTGATCTACCTTGTTGCAGGTGGTTCCCCCCCTCTGTCTATTATTTCTGCCAAGAGACCCGTGAAAATTAAATACAGCCCCCATCCCTGCCTGAGTGACCCAGTGCTCCATCATCCCCCAGCGAAATGGCAATAAATCATTTCAACTTTAATCTATTGTTATTGATGAACGTACAATTATTTGTCATCTAATATGCTGAAAATGATGACCAAAGAAATAGATCAACTTTTTTTTTTCTTCTTCCAAGTACGGCATTGATGGATTGTATCCCTAAACTGTTATTACACTTATAATGTACTCCTCTGCTATGACAGCACAGCTAGTTTTTTAATCATTCCATAGTAATCAACTTAAGACAACACAGCAAGACTCATAACTCATGTTCTTTTCATTTTTGGCAGTGATGGGAAATGAAAATGTTTTTATTCTTTTGAAATAATTCTTACCTGACTAGGCTGAAGATTGCTTTAAAATTGTAAATAAATGGTTGTTTATTGAGCTGGAACTGAAAAGTGACACATTAAAATGCCCGTTTCTGAAGAAAAAAAATATTAATTTAGGCCTGAGTGGAGCTGGAGTTGGTTAAAGAAATACTTTGTTTTTCTTTTAACTGGTTCAGTGCTAACTAAAGCCTCACTTACTGGTTAAGTGATAAAAACAAGGCTCTAATTTTCATATTTAGGAGCAGAGTTAGTCTGCAAACACAGACTGGCTCAGGAAAGAAATCTCAGGGTGCATTTTCCAAAACTCCCTTTGAAAATCTGTGGGCTTGGGAGTCACTTTGCACTTTCAGCAACAACTCAGAGTTAGGACATGATCTAGAAATTGTCATCAACTTAAGTCTGGGAGAGTGACTGGAACTTGTAAAAATCCCCTGGAAGAGGAAAACCTCAGTCATTCCTCCAGGAGTTGTAAGGATGGGAAGATCAGATGCTGCTTTCTAGGAGTCACCTTGCTTCTGCAAAATGCATGCAATAGAGAAGAGGAGAAAATACTTTGGGAAACTCTTCCTTGATTAAAAAAAACTGGTCTGGAAAAACCTGACATTGCAACTCTACCAAAAAACATACACTAACAACAACAAAAATTTTAAAATATACTAAANTTGCACTGCTCACAGCAGCTTTCCCTCATATCACATTTATCTCCATATATTTCTATCTATTTCTGGGGCATTTTTCAACCAGTTTGCAGTGCCATATCCTTTGCTGACCAAAATCCAACTTCCTTCCTTGCTTCTGCTTCTGCTTTGGTCCAGGGTTTGTCCCTCTCCACCTGGCACTGGTGGTTCCTGGTTTGGGAGTGCCCTGGCCCTCCCTGGGCTCCCAGGGATGCCCTCCTCAGCCACACATCTGCAGGGTTTGCTTTCCAAAGCAAGAATTTGACAATTAAATCTGACATCACTTTTGCCTTGAAATCCCTTTACTCTTAGGGTTTTTCCCCCCTAGCCATTTAGGAACAAATGAAACCATACCCAAATTTTCCTCACAACCATTATGACCAACAGTTTCCTCATCCACCAGGATTTTTTTTTTTCATTGCCACAAGCACAACTTCAATAAAAGACCCAGAAACAAGGGATAAGGCTGAATGGTTTTAAAGGATTCTCCATTGATGAAGCAGCAGGGACCTAAAAGTGCATCTGGTGCCACCTCACCATGGGCAGGGGCACCTTCCACTAGACCTGGCTGCTCCAACCCTGCCTTGAACCTTTGCCAAGGCCTCACCACACACAGCCAACAATTTCTTCACAATGTCTGATCTAAATCCACCCTCCTGCAGCTTTAAGTTGGTCCTGTCCCTCCATGTCTTGTCCCCAATCCCTCTCCAGCTCTCCTGGAGCCCCTTTAGGCACTGGAAGGGCTCTAAGGTTTACTTGGATCCTTCTCTTGCCTTCTTTTTAACACCTACGAAAAATACTCCCCGAAAAACTACCCTTGCTCCTTCCCTGAGTAACTTGCAAAGGAGATTTTGCTAGGACCAATCCTCCAAAGAAGCTGGGATTTAAGCACTGCTCTGGCCAGGAGTGCTCCTTTACAGCCTTTTAAAAATGTTAACCTTTCCAAGTGCCCTACCAGGGTACCAGAGCAGGTCAGCACCCCGCTGGAAAAGAAATGGGAGTGAAAATGCTGCTGCAAGCCATGAGAAATGCAAAATCCCAGCTTTAACAAGGCTCCACAAATCACCCCCAGGTCACAAAGGTCAGCTCTGGCTTGGATCCTGATCCATCCCACTTGGTGCTGGCTGGAATGGGCCCTGTCTGTCACCCAAAGGCTGGGGACAAGCAAAGAAATGGCTCTAAAAGCATCCCAAATCCCTCTGAACTGCAGCACAAGAAAGTCAGCTGTGGAGAGCTTGTCTGCCACCCTAGAAGATCCATAATTATNTTTAAAATATACTAAATGGTGACTGTTCTGATGGGTTTATATATATATACACATACATCTATACATGTATACATATATATAAATANGAAACCATACCCAAATTTTCCTCACAACCATTATGACCAACAGTTTCCTCATCCACCAGGATTTTTTTTTTTTCATTGCCACAAGCACAACTTCAATAAAAGACCCAGAAACAAGGGATAAGGCTGAATGGTTTTAAAGGATTCTCCATTGATGAAGCAGCAGGGACCTAAAAGTGCATCTGGTGCCACCTCACCATGGGCAGGGGCACCTTCCACTAGACCTGGCTGCTCCAACCCTGCCTTGAACCTTTGCCAAGGCCTCACCACACACAGCCAACAATTTCTTCACAATGTCTGATCTAAATCCACCCTCCTGCAGCTTTAAGTTGGTCCTGTCCCTCCATGTCTTGTCCCCAATCCCTCTCCAGCTCTCCTGGAGCCCCTTTAGGCACTGGAAGGGCTCTAAGGTTTACTTGGATCCTTCTCTTGCCTTCTTTTTAACACCTACGAAAAATACTCCCCGAAAAACTACCCTTGCTCCTTCCCTGAGTAACTTGCAAAGGAGATTTTGCTAGGACCAATCCTCCAAAGAAGCTGGGATTTAAGCACTGCTCTGGCCAGGAGTGCTCCTTTACAGCCTTTTAAAAATGTTAACCTTTCCAAGTGCCCTACCAGGGTACCAGAGCAGGTCAGCACCCCGCTGGAAAAGAAATGGGAGTGAAAATGCTGCTGCAAGCCATGAGAAATGCAAAATCCCAGCTTTAACAAGGCTCCACAAATCACCCCCAGGTCACAAAGGTCAGCTCTGGCTTGGATCCTGATCCATCCCACTTGGTGCTGGCTGGAATGGGCCCTGTCTGTCACCCAAAGGCTGGGGACAAGCAAAGAAATGGCTCTAAAAGCATCCCAAATCCCTCTGAACTGCAGCACAAGAAAGTCAGCTGTGGAGAGCTTGTCTGCCACCCTAGAAGATCCATAATTATCTCATAATTGCCCCCAAAAGCCCTCTTTTATGTGCCTACACTTTCAAAAGTTCTTACAATGAAGTTTTGTTCTGATAATCAGTAATGGTAAAACCACAATATGCAATGTAATTTTTAAAAATTGGAGAAGGGATTTGGAGCAGGCACAGGATGTTGTTTGAAATTTGTGCTCTTCCTCCATCGGGAAGCTCACACAAGGATTCCAGAGCACACATCAATCATTCCTGAAGACAGACAAGGTACAGAGGAAGACCTGGATTGGCAGGGAATTTTTTCTGGTTCTGCAGAAGGTCAAGACCTTTTAAAATTATTTTTTTGGGGGAAAGTAAAGCAGCACTTGCCACACACACAGGAGAGGTGCAGGCAGCAAGTGTGAGCTCTGGAGTGACTCCAGCCTCACATAGGGATCAGCTCTCCACAGGGAATTGGGAATGATGGGGGATAAATTCAGTCCTGTTTAACAGCTTTTCAACAATCCCTTGCATGGCCTGATTTCTACACAGTCCTGTGGCATAAAGCACATCTTTCTAGAATGAGGAACATTTTCTTTTCCTTACGAGCCTCAATTCCCTGCCTGTTTTGGTTGGATTCCTCACCCCTCACTTGTTGCAAATGCCTGCAGCAATTTTCATCACATCACCTCTAGTGCTCACTACAAAACAATTCTTTATCAATGCACAACACTGAGACAGCAGAGATCCACTCCACAACTCCACACCAACGAGAATAACCAACCCTGGAATATAAATTACCACATCTGCACCAAAAGCTCACAGTACTCAACTCCAGAATCTTGCTTTCGGTTACTGAATGTGGGAAAAGGCATCAATCATGCCTGTTTAAATGGGAAATGACTACCAAATAATTAATGGGGAATGTTACACTTAAAACAACAAAAAGACCCAACAAACAGCACCTCAAGTGCTGCCTGTTTAGCCACCCGACACACTCAGCTCTATTTGCTTTTCCACTGAATTTACTTAGGGAATTATGGATGTTGCTGACTTGCTCAGATCTCCTTGCCTTTAGCCATCATTATCAGTTATCTTTAGGGGTAATCATTTTTCTTAAAATCATGACCCATTTGATATCTTAAAAACAGCAACATTAATTTTCATTTGTCACAGAGCAGGGTATAAATTGGCTAAATGATAATAGCATTCTTCTCAAGTAATCAGTTCTACATGATTAACCTAAATATTGCCAAAATATTGTTTACCATTCATTTGTATCCGAGGCAAAGGAGAGCCACGATCCATGAGTTAGAGCAGGATTAATTTAGGTTCTGATCTGTATTAAAACTTGCCACAATGATTCATAATCATCTGACTGGATATTTATCCTGACAAAACCATTTCATTTGGGGAGCTCCTCATCACATGATACCCAAAAAGCATCACTGCTTTCTCATGCTTGCTCTTGGTTGCAGTATACACCACAGAAAGGCAAATGTGGGTTTGGGGTTGGATTTGGGGTTTTTATGTACTCCTAACTTTTGTCACTACTTCATTTTGTTTTCTTCCTGCAGGAGGATAAAGTCCATGGTCTTTACCACCATCTAGTGGATTTAATGACTTACAACAAGCCACAATTGTATCAAAAAATAGTGATAAAAATATTCAATCTGTAGTATATATGGAATTTGTCCATTTTATGGTAAATATGACATCATTTCTCACATTGTGTGCATTCATGTGTGTTGTGGCTTTTAATACAATACTCTGTGAAAATGGACAAAGATTCTGAATCAGAGACTCGCTGATACAATAGAACAGGGAAAAATTACCCCAATGGGAGATTTAGATTGGAGATTAGGAAAAATTCCTTCATGGAAAGGGTTGTCCAGCCCTGGCACAGCTGCCCAGGGCAGTGGTGGAGTCCCCATCCCTGAAGGGGTTTCAAAGCCATGTGGATGTGGCACTTGGGGACATGGGGCAGTGCTGGCCTGGGCGGTGCTGGGAATGGTTGGACTGGATGGTCTGGAGGGGTTTTTCCAACCCAAACCATTCCCTGATTCCATATTCTCCGTTTTAAAATGCCTGGTCACTTTTTCCCTCAAGCAGCAAAACCATCTACACCTAAACCACACCTTTGAGTGGCAATTTTCCCCCTATCTTATCAAAATGGATTCCAACCCCCCCAAAGAGACTTTTCCAGTGGACACTGCTGGCCATTGCCTGGAGGTGGGAAAGGGGAGGGAGTTTTCCATGCTGGATTTACTGTTCTGGGTGTTTTTTGTGCTACAGGATCCAGATATGATTTTTGAGACAGGATTTTTGGATTATATTTCTCTATCTGCATATTGGAGAAAATGCCTTCATTATATTAGGAGATTCTCCCCATGGTGGAAAAAGTAGAAAAGGTTTGGCTGATTTAATCATACTTTTAATACAAAGAAGAATTGTTTGGCAGTATATAAACCTGTTTTTCTTTCTCCACATGCAGCAGGATGAACCTAAATTGATTCCTGTGCTTTCCATGACACTACAAAATATGGACCAATATTTTATCCCTTAAGAACCAAGTGGCCCAGGGACTTTTCAGATTTCTTGCTTCAGGAAAGGGATGAGCAGCATCACCTGCACTTTTGTGTCCCTTTTCTGTCATTCCCTCTCAAAATGCCTTTTGTGATACCTAACAGGTCAAAAATGCACATCCAAAACCAAATTAACTCAAGATTTGCTTCCAGCCTTTTTCCAGACTGCTCCAAGCCCCATCCTGGCCTGGGACACTTTCAGGGATGGGATATTCTCCACCTTTCTGGAAAACTCTTGCCAGTGTTTCACCATCCTCCCCACAAAAACTTTCTCATATCTAACCTAAACCAACCTTCTTTTAATTTAAAATGCTGAATTACCAGCAGTCTCCTTCCCAACTACCCAGGGTTTTATTTTAAACTCTGTCCTTTAAAAAAAAAAAAAAAAGAAAAATAAAAAAAGAATAGAAAAATAAATAAAATTAAGCAAAAACCCTGAAGCAGCTTCTCTCATTGATACCCAGCAGAGGACTGTGTCCTTCCTGGAGGGACCTCCCCGGATTTTGCACCTGATTAAGTCCCAGCTCAGGGTTAGAGTCATGCTTTCAGTGACTCAGTGCTCTGGTTGACTGCCTGACAATCTCCACAGGGTACAGTGCAATTTACTTGTGTGCCCCAATTAGCACTGCTAATTGGGGCACAAAATCTGTGAAAATCCTTTTTTTTTTTTTTTTCCCCCATTTTTTTTAAATCAACCACCATTCTGGGAATGGCAAGTGGGCACTGAAACAGGAGGGGGCTGATGTGCCCTGCCCTTCAAATGTGTCACAGAGAGCAGGGAAAGGGAAAGGGTTTGGAGAATCATGGAATTCCAGGATGGTTTGGGTGGGGGGACTTCCAAATTCAACTTTTCACCTCCTGCCACAAGCAGGGACAGCTTCCACTATTCCAGAGTGTTCCAAACCTGGCCTTGGGCACTTCCAGGGATCCAGGGGCAGCCACAGCTTGTCTGCCCACCCCCCCAAGCCAGGAATTCCTTCCTAAAATCCAATCTAAATCTGCTCTTTTCAGCTAAAATCCATAGCCTGTGGATAAAGGCAGAACTTTCCTGACAATATCAAGTTTCATAAGATTTTCTTCAAACAGTCCAGAAGCATTTTTGATGAAAATGTGCAGGGGATCTCAGAGGTTTACATACAATTATTTCAGCTGTGTGCCAGATTCCACAGGTACTCAGTGATGCAGTAACCCTTTTAACATCAATATTCTGGTATTTTCACACAGAAATGGCCCTTCAGATGCCATTAGCATGCATTAATCTTTGTTTTGAAGCCAGACCTGTTAGTTTGCCTGTGTAAAATCAGGCAGAGAAACCTCTGCACACTTTTGCACACACAAAAATCAGCTCAAGATAAAGTGATACTCACTGGATCATTGTGGTGGCTGATGCCCCAAAGAGAATCCCAGATTTTAATATAAATATTTATCAATTCAAACAGGGTATGCAAAAGAAACAGCCTAGAAAATGAGATGCTTTTTGCTTTTCTATGACGCCATTTGATAACACTGTAGAAGAATTATTGTACACTTTTCCAGCTAACACACTCCCCATTGCAGAAGTGCAAACTGAGGGGTTTTTTTATCTATTATAATAATAAAAGAACAATTATGTCTTCCCCAGAAGCTTCAAGCCTAAATCCCCCCATGTGCTTAATTCAGGATGCTGTGAATAAATCACAATATTTAGAAAGGACCCCATCCCATTGCTCCAGTCAGGAGCTGAAGGGTAAAAACCAGGATAGTGACAACATGGACTTAATATCTGTGGGTGTTATTTCAGGGTGACTGAGGCAGTACAAATAAAAACATTTTATCTATGGAAGGTTTGTGAACATCCTGCTCCAAAGTCTCCATCCCAACCAGACAAGATGGGAAATGGAGAAAGGTCCTGAGAGCTCAGTTTAAAAACCACCATTGTTGCACTTCCCATGGGCTTTTTACTTTGAAACAAAAAACAAAATATACATAAAAATATTTTTTACAAATCTCTATATATAAAGAATATAAAATAAATTAAAAATAAAAATTAAATAAAATTATCTGCTTTTATGGCTCTAACCTAATTGACAAGAAGAAAAAGAAGTTTGCTCCTATTTTATTGGGACTTTATTTGTTCATACTGTTATGCTTAAAATAATTAAGGCACCGTGCTAAGGCGCCAGGGGAACAAAAGTTGTGACACTGGCATTGCCATCCTCTGTCACCCACCCCTTTAGCATCCAGAACCCATAATAACATTCTTTATACTGCCTGGGTCAATTATTCCCACATCTTTGCCTGTAAAATAATTCCATTTCTCTGGCCAACATCTCATTTTATCTCCCAACCAAATCACTCCAAGCCCCATCCAACCTGGGATGGGACAGCCAAAACTGAAAAATTCATATGCTGAAATATTTTTTTTAATTTATATTGAGAATTAAATTTATATTGAGAACAATTCTTTCAGTAAAATAAATGTTCAACTTTTTTTTTTCCCCTCCACAGGAAGATAAAAACCTAAAATGTTTGGAGTGTGATACAAAGGAAGGCCCAAAGAGGAAGAAGCTACACGAACTGAGAAGAAAAAACTTTTGGAACAGTAATTAATATGGAAATAATCTTCACCCACCCTGTGGAAAGCCTGACATATGTTAAGGTCATGCTCGTGCTAACTCAGAAAATCTTTTCTAAGCTGAATCCTTAAAGGAAGATGATTTAAATTAATAGGTACAAATACCCTCAGCTCCCAGTGACTGCAATCAGAGGCAGAGGCCAGGGGAGAAGAAAGAAGATTGGACATGGCACAGTTTGACCCGACAGCATCCTCTTGATGTGTGACTTTGGGGCTGTCCTGTGCAGGGCCAGGAGTTGGACTTGGTGATCCTTGGAGGTCCCTTCCACCTCACAATGAGAAGGACAAATAAAGGGTGTTCCTTGAAAATCCAATTCATGGACACAGAGATGGAGGTGAGGAACTGTAAAATCAGTATTTCTGCACCAGCTATTCCTGCTACAGGATATTTGGGAAGAACAGAGAGGAATTCCAGGGATCACTCCCTCACAGCAGGCTGGCAGTGACCCCTCTCTCCAAACTGACCTCCATCCACCAGCACCGAGGGCACGGACAATCCCACTGGAGCTGCACAGCTCAGTCTGTCCCCTGAGGACTCCAGCCCAACCCCGTGTTCTTCCTGGGAATGACAAACCCTCTGCCTTCAACACCAGCCAGGATTTCCTGTGCAAATCACATGGGCAAAAATATATTCAACATGACAGAGCTAATCAATGACAGCGCTGCGAGGACAGCTGAGCAGCACTTCCATGGAGCAGCCCTCGTTGGGGGAAACTCTGGGCCACAAATAATTCATCTCCCCTTTATTAAATAATTAGATATTAACAGAGAACCACTGATTAGGCTGCACTGCTATGATAGTGTGTGTTTTCTGCCTTGACTTTGCCGCCGAGGTCACCAAACAACCCAAAGCCAAGGAGGAGAGAGGGAGACAGTGCATGGGCATGGCTGGAGAGAGAAGCCTTTCATTAACCTTCCTGATCCCCCATAATTTCATGTGTCAGCAGCTAATCAGACACTCACTGACATCATCAAGGGACAGGGAGAAAAGATGTCCCCAGGGACCGATCACTTCTCACAGGAGAAAATCTACACTTGTACCGGGAGCGGGAGTGGATTTTGCAGATAAATAAAGTGGGTTTGCATTCTAATCACTGCTCCAATTTATGTTTGTGCTGTTGGCAACAAAGATTTATATCTAGCATGATGGAGATCATAGTAAAAGGAGACAGTTCTTGATAGTCCAACCCAGACTTTGTCTCATACTTTGTCACTTAAAAAAACACAAGAAAATCATCTCCCTGCTGGTCCACAGCTTTACTAATGCCACTGGTTTTCCAGACAGAGGAGGAAATACAAGGGATGCTGCATTTTCCAGAGCTGGATTTTAATCATTCTGTATTTCCTTAATACTTTTATCCTGAAAGATTTTGTAAATCTAATCAACACAGCAGTTAATTCATCTACAGCCGACAGAAAGCCCCTCTTAAGCAGGATAGAGATGTGTCTTTAACAGTGCTCCCAAAAGGGCAGGGACATGGGGGGTCACCAGGGCACAGCAAACGGTGCTGGCCAGGGGCTGTGGGGTTGTAGACCTGAATTTCCAGCATACAGGGATAACAGATGGATAAACTGAGCCTGTGCTGTTCAAAAGGTTTCCCAAAGGAACGGGGTGCTGAGGGAGAAGGGAACGTCCTGCTGAGCATCCCAGGCTCTGCCCAGGAGCAGTGGCAGCTTGTCTGTCTGTCTGTCCAGCCTGGATGGGATTTTATGGGATCCCACTGGAGCTGCAGGGGTGTTTCCAGCACAAGAGGTGGGTGGGGAGTGTCACACAGCTCGGTAACACTGACAGAAGGAACAAGGAAGAGGAGAAGTGGGACTGAGGTGCCTCACACCCCAAAACCCAGCCTTGAAGCCCTGCACCACTTTCCAGGGATGTATTTTATATTTGGAAATGGCATCCTGCCTGGACGACCTTTCCACGCTCCAGACATCAATTTAACAAAACCCACCCTTAGGCTGGACTCGATCCTAAAGGTCTTTTCCATCCCAAATGATTCCCTGACCCATTTGGAAAGCCAGAGGACATTCCCTCACACACTTCCCACAGTCCCTTCTTACAGCACCCTCAAGTCCAGCTCAGCACCATGCTGAGCACAAACACGAGGCAATGAACCAAAAATCATCTAAAATATCTATTCCTTGGTCATCATCATCTCATGGATTGATGGATTTGTGCAGCTGGACCTGATTTTGCAGGATGTTGGAGCTCCTAAATCTTTAATGACTCAGGTTAGCTGATGCCCACATTTTCTGTCTCTCATTGACCATCCAGAAGGAGAAATCCCACATCCCCATATGGAAAAATGCTCCCTACCCCAATTAGACATTAAAAATTTATAATTAACACATCACCATCAACAATCTCAATAAAGACTTTCCAAATAACCAGGTCAGCTTGGATGTGGGAGATTGACTTGTATCCAAAATTTAATTAAAATGTTGCTTAATAATGGTTTAAGTGCAGAAGAACCTCAATTTGTAGTCCTTCAAAATGGAAAAACAAAGATTCCTGCCCTGCACTGGCAAAGAACTCTGAAGAAATATACAAAAGATATCATGGTATGGGGGGAAAAAATATGGAAAAAAAATGGAAAAAATAATTTTGGAGTGTGGGGAATATTACTGTTGAATTCTACTTGGAATTGGTGGGGTTTTTTTCTTCTGGAATAGGTGTTGCCCTTCCAGATCTTAGAGAGTAGATTTCTAATGTTATTTCTGAATTTTGGAGAATTGTGAGCTAAAAAATAACTCCTGGAGGGACAGTCCCCTAATTTTACTCTGTTGCTTAACAGTAATAAACCAATGAGAGCCCAAAACACTGAATTAAGTAACTTTACAAACACACTCAGGTGATAACATGAAGCACATGCACATGCAAAACAGTAGTGGAAAATGTTATTTTTGTAAAGAGTTGCATCTCTCTTTTCTTTTGGACTGTAATTATGTATTTCCAAATATATAGATATGTAAATACATCTACTCAAAACTCCATTTTTAGTAGCACCTCTCCTCTTAGCACTGACAGATTCTGCACCTACTCATGTTTCTCACCAGGCAGTCCTAACCTGGGATCGAAAATGTTGGGAATCCAGAATTTCTCCTTGGGATCTTCATTCCATTTGCTTTGTTGGACACAGATATTGGAACTGTTGGGGAGTTGTGCCTAAATCTCTCAGCTCTAGCTCAGATCATGAGCATCTGTACTGTAACACATTGCCACAAGGATCAGCTGCCACCAACACATTCCAACCACACCAAAATCAAAGGTGAAACAGATTTTTCCTAATATTAACAATATTTCCTCTCTAATTTTGAATGTTTTTTGTGAAGCAGAACATCACTAAAAGAAAAACTTTTGCACCTCTCCCGTGATTTTTATTTTCTAATGTGTCCATTTCTTCATTTTTTATTCCAACTATGTTGCAAAATTCAAATTTGGAATAAAACAAATAAACAAAAAGTTGTATTGCTTTAATTTTTTTTTTCAGCATGGTATTGATTTATCCTATCCTAGGCCTAATCTCTACTTATTAGGGGTTTTTCCCTCCTATCTAGTTTTCCTACAAGGTTCATTTATAAATAAAAACCTGACTTTTGCCCAGTTTTACTTTAATTAACAGATCATAACTAAGAATAAGGATTTTTTAACTCAGGACGAAATAATCCCATTTTTTCTGTGTGATCTGGGTATCATCTTTAAGCATAAAATAACCTTAAATTATCACGTCCTTAAACAAAACCTACACAAAATAATAAATGAGCACTAAATAGAGCAAAGTTTAAATCCAAGGCAAAAATAGGATTTTCCAAGAGTCATCTTTGCCATGGGTCCATGAAAATTAATTTGCCAAATGCAGCCCAAGGTTCCCCAGAGTTCTGGGGTTGCCATGGGGTAGGAAATTCAGTACATTTATATATAAACAATATAGAAATTCTCAGCATATGCAGAAGCTGCATCTGACACAGCCTCATTATACAGTTTGTTCTTCTGGGGAGAGAAGTTTCACACCTAAAAATATGCACTTTCAGGTACTAAATGTTAAATATCTCCATTTCCACCTACCCCAGCATTACCAAAATCTCTTTTTTTTTGCTGCTATCCACCTACCCTGAATTACCAAAAAGCTCTTTTTTTGCTGTTAGTGCTGTGAAGAGGATACAGCCAACCTTCTAATTTTCATTTTCTTGAAGAGTCCCCGGAAAGACATGGAAATTGTTTCTTTCAAGACACTGAGTGCTTTGTTTGGCTTTTAAACCAAACAAAACTGGGCTTCAATAACTCCTGAATGTCAGCACATCTCTGATTCCCAAAATACGTGGTTTAGGGAGGGATATGGAGCCTGTTCCAACTCCAGGATAATTCCAGCATCAATTTTCACCTCTAATTGTTTCCTCCTCAAACAGCCCCACGGAGAGGGACTCCCAGCCCTTCATTGCACATAACTTATCACAGCATTAAATTTGCCTAAATTGTGCTCCAGTGCTGCCACACTGCTGACCCTTCAGTCTGTAAACAAATACATTTGTTCTCCACATATTTATGTTTTGTCTTCTAAATGGTGAGAAAATGAGCCTGGAATCTTCATATTGTAATTGTATCATCAAAGCCTGTTGAGAATACGATAAAGTAACCAGAAGTTAAATTATCAATAAGAGTCATTTATTTTGCATTTTTATTTTAAAGAATACTTATGAGAATTGTGATAAATTAGCAGTGACAAACTACTTCTTGCAGGCTGATTTTGTGTGGAGAGTTTAATTAAACATTGCAGCTGTTTATCTCTATGGTGATTAAATTTTCATATGTAAATTACATGTATTAAGATCAAGATACTTATGTAAATGTCACTTGCCTTAATGTTTTGTGTTACTGTTATTAACATCTCACCATCAGCTTGTAATCTTCTTGTATTGCATTACGCCGCCGTGCACTACATGACTAAAATAAGTAGATTTATATCTTAATAACAAACAAGTTTTTAAAAAGAACATCTCGCTATGTAATTGAGATGTAGATAAAAAAAAATGAAAATAAATAAACGAGGGGGAACTGCTGGAAATTTGAGAATGTCAGTGGCTCGAGTTGTGTTTGTTTGTGGATGTGGCACTTGGGGACAGGGTTTAGGGATGGGCTCAGTGGCCTTGGAGGGGTCTCCAAGCTGAACAATTCCATGGGTGCCTCCCATCTGTCTGCAAACAATATTCAAACTGGGAAGCAGCATTTTTACACACTGGGGCCAAGGACAGCCCCAGGGGCAATTGTGTTACTTCCACTGTGGGGGAGAACAGGATAATTTCACTGCACTTACCTGAGAACAAAACAAAATTTACCTGGACATCTAAAAATCCACTCAGAATAACTCTCCCATCTGCTTAGAGCAGCTGAGGGCATCATGTTTTATGCTGTGTTGTCCCCACCAACCAAAAATCAGAATTCTATTGTAGATCTGATATGAACACTTTCTAAACAACAACAAACAGATCTATATTTCAAGCAGAGGAAAAAAGCTCAAGATCCATCCACATTCATTTCCAACGACCAAAATAAACCCCCAAGAGGTCACAAATATTTATTTAGCACTAGAACTTTAAACTGCTGGATCTTACAGTGAGTCCAAAGAAGAAAATTACTGAGATTTGCCATTTACTAAATTTTCTACCTATTTTTTCTACTCTTGCTGTACCCTGATGAGTATCACTCTTATTCCCTTTGATGATAAAGGTTAACTACAACTTGGAGTGGAGATATAGGAAGATCTGAGTTATTAGACAGAGGGAAGTTCTTAATACACCAAGTTCCAACTGTAATGCAAGGAAGACTTTTCATTATGCCAGTCATGCTTGGAGCCTTCCGACAGGCAGACAGACATTGATAGCAGGAAATCAAATTCATCGTTTGCAAAAACAAATTAAGAGCCCAAATTGCAGTAGGCAATACACAGAAAATGAGATAAAACCACTCGGGATTAATTTCTTTTGAGGAATCCATAGGTTCTCTGTGATCTTGGAGTTTGCCCTGGCTGCTATGATGGGCAGGAAGAAAGGGAAAGATCCCTGGGAAATGAGGGCTTCCCTTCCCCCCAGTGCCATCCAGAGGCACACAGCCCTCTCAAAGGAGAGCACATCATCTCCAGGACCTACTCCAAAGCACTGAAACACTTTGAAGATGCCCCAAATTTAGATTGGATTTCAGGAAAAAAGTTTTTTACTGAGAGAGTGATAAAATACTGGAATGGTCTGCCGGGGGAGGTGGTGGTGTCACCATCCCTGGATGTGTTTAAAAAAAGCCTGGATGTGGCACTCGGTGCCATGGGTTAGTTGAGGTGTTGGGGCATGGGTTGGACTCGATGTTGGAGGTCTCTTCCAACCTGGTGATCCTGTGATTCTGTGAAATAACTGTGTGGATGTTCTGATGGGCAAATCAAAGATGAGGCTCAGGAGGAGTTCAGTAATTCTCTCAGTGCAACGTGCTCTGAAGGAGGTGCAGTTGGCACAAGGAGTGAGCAGTTATTTTAATGGGCGCTGCCCCTCAGTGCCAAAAATTCCACCCGACTGACTTTGTACCCTTAGGGTGTCACAAACACATCTCTCCCAACAGCTGCAATCCCCAAATCCACTCTGAGTTGCCTTTTTATTTTAGAGTCGTCAGTTACATCCCAAACACACTTTGGGGATTAAATCCATTTCCTTACAGAATTTTCTATTCCCAAATTTAAAATAAATATCTGTCTTTTAAATCCACTCACAAGTTAAACTACTAGAAAAGTGAATTTTTTCCACTTTCCCAGCACCAGATTTCAGGTCTTCCCAGAGGATGTTTGCAATGTTCAGATTGTCCTAAAGTCCTTATCCATGGCTTGATGCTCCCACACACTCCAGCTCTGCTCTACCTCTAGCACACTATTCCTGCCTTAATCTGTTCAGCTAAAAGGAGATCAAAATTTTGGATATTACCAACCTTCCACAAAGGAATGTGATGGATTCTTGAAAGTCAATTGTTCTAGAAGGAATTGGTGCTGAGTTCCACTCACTCTACTTTGAAGAGGCACAAGAACAATCTATCCAGAAGACCACTGAAAATTTAACCTTGAAATTTCTTTCAAGTTAGAAGTTTTGTGGGGTTTTGTTTCAATGAAATAAACTTTTGTGTTTGCAACTGTTCCTTCCCATGGAAAAACTGCTGTGGCAGAAGAATAAATCTTGCCAACTTTCATAGATAGCAACAACCTCAATTAATTGGAATTTGGATACCACCACATTTTGGGGGTTTCTCTCCTGCACAGAGCATGTCTTTGATGGGAAACTCCAACCTGTGACATTTCCCCATCTGAAATGGGGCAGAGTTTTTGCAGCTGCAGAAAGACCTAATCCAGACATGGAAAACTGGTTCAGAGTGCCTTTTCCAATGTGGGAAAATCCTCCCAGACTACCAAGGGGAAAGATAAAATCACAAGTTAATTTCACAGATCCTTCTTCACCAGCAGCTTCATACTCAATGGATTTCTTGGACACTGAAGTGTCTTTCAGATAAGTGAAGGATTTGTCCTTGCACCCACCAATGGATTCATTTTCTATCCCTGTGTTTGCAGCAGTTCAGGCTGGAGTGTCCTGGTTTATCACCATTACAACCACCACAACCATGGCATGAAAAATGGAGTGTGGGACCATAAAGAGACAGAGACAAGAGGAGCAGGCTAATGGTGAGGGAGAAAGCTCCTGCTTCCTCACACAAATCTCACTCATCATCCCCAGCCGAGGAGGAAGGGTGAAATATTGTTTATGGGGGCTTTGGAAATGCCTGCATTATCCTAAAGATTGCCTGGATCTCTCCACAGCTCTTAAACACAGACAGATCATGATGAAGTTCACCACGAGGCATTTTTCTTCAACAAGAAAACCTACTTGTGCTATTTAAGTTTAGTTTGCCATAAAACTTCCTCTATTCACTGGCTGACTGTCTACAGAAAATAATAACCCTGAGTAATGATCATAGCCAGGATAGTTGGCAGCAGGTCCACCACAATTACCAGAAGTTAATTAGAATTATTAAAATAACAAACACGAGGCCACCGATATTATACATCTACATTTAATAATGGAACTCAACAGTGCATCTGATTCATGAACTACATTTATTATTTTAAAGCCTTTTCTTTCTTACCAAATTAAATATTGATGGATTATCCTCTCCAAATCAGTTGGTAGATTGGATTCTATTTATACAGCTCCTAAAAATCAAGCTTTAGAGCAGAACTATAAAGAGTCTCTTGTCTCCCGGAACAGTAAAACAACTTGCAGTTCATTTTTGCTTGTTGCTGCCCTCTCCACAGTGTTCTGTTTGGAAAATGAAATTCCAGACTTAAAACCAATTTGCCAGACAATTTCATCAAACACTGTTTCACCTCCTGTTGCTGATTTAATCCAAATTTATTTAAGGCCACGCTTGTAAGAAATTGCAAGTTCAAGTTGTCAACATCTTTGCACCCACACGAACCCTAATAATTTTAACATGCACAGCCTCCACAGTTTCAATTTTCAAGGGCATTTCAACACTTCCCTGCTCCCTGACATGCTCGGCTGTGCCCCTCCTGCCTCCTTCCTTCACACCACGATTATTTTAATCAGACAACTCGGAACAGATTGAACACGTGTTTACTCCACTCCAGCATGTGCACAGTGTTGTAAAGAGCCTGCCTTTATTTTTAGATCCTAAAAGTGAATTATGCAGCACATGGGATCAGGAGAGAATTTTTAAGCTTTTACATTGGTGGATTTAGGAGGAATTGCTGACACACATCATGCTGCCTTACATTGTCAGAGCCATGCATCATCATATTTTCTGTTCATTTTTTTAACCAAATCAACCACTTTTCAGACCACTGTTCTTCTCAGACATTTGGCAAAAGGCAAATACCAGTTTAATTGCAATAATTAAAAATCTGTGGAGCTCCCTGAGGTGCTCAGAAGGTTTCCTTTTGAGGTACAAGAAAAAGTTCAATTCTCCTTTCCCTATGCAGCTACCTTGGCCATCAGCCTTCCTCTATCTTTTATGTATGAAAGAAAAACATACAAATAGTTTAAAGTTTTAGATAGATAGATAGACAGACAGATAGACAAAGTCTCAATATTTTAAAGAATACTGTTCCTAAAGGAAATGAGTGACAAAAGAGATGTTATCTATTCAAACACCAAAAATTACAAGCCAGGTACTGGATTTGCATCCACTCTCCCTTCAATTACTTACTGTGGGTTCAGACGACCCCAAATAATTAAGGAAGAAGGAATATAAGATTTAAAAGAATCTTTAAAAATGCTGATAGATCTTCAGGCTATAAATTGTTTTTCCAAACTTCACAAGAGCAAAAGGGATGAAGAGGTAGGAAATGCAGCTCCACTAAAATGATTTAAAAATAAAGATTTACACTTCCTATAAAAGGAAGTGTCTCCAGATTATTTTCACTCTGATTAAATCCTTTCCAATCCAAACTATTCTAGGATTCTACAAAAGTTTAAATTAACAGAGGAAGGAAAAAGCAAGTAGGAAGAGCTTTCCCTGTAGCTGGAACTTGAACCAGACTTTGGTGTCAAATATTGTGGGACCAATCCATCCAAGGGGCTGCTAAAGCAAAACACACCAAAGAGCTGAACTCCCAAAAAAAGGTTCTGCACAAATTCTGGGGGAAACACATGCGAGTCTGGGAAACAGCTTGCTGTGAGAACAAGTTAGAGACTCTGAGTCTTAAAATAAAAGTTCAACAACAACTTGCCACAGCATAAAAGCCCTAATAAAGATGAGCCTTTAAAGATCAGCTCTCCAAAACCAGCCCCACACAGCAGATCCAGCAGGACTGCAGCCCACCAGGGAACACAACTTGGCTTTTTCCTCACTCCTCCAGCAGCAACACAAGGCCGTGAGACTCCCACACTCCCTCCTTGACCACTTCATCACTGCCTCCCTTCCAGTCTGCTCCTCTGTGTTTCCCAGAATATCTGGGGATTTTCCTTAATTAAATGATTTCACACCATGTTATCTCTGGTTAACATGAAACCAGGCTTTACTAATTTGATCTCCACACGTCTGGCACCATTTGTTCGGGCTCTGTCACCACCTCTGAGCGTAGCCTGGGTCTGACCCCTTGGGCTCAGCCCTGAACCTTTCACAGGACTTAGAAAGCACCCAGATGAATTGCAGATTGATTAGATAATCATTATTTTTTTCAACAATCAGCATAATTTTTCAGGGAAGTTTGTTCTTCAAGCAAGGCACTGAAAAAGAAGAAAATTTGGGACTTCATCATCTTCCATTTCCCCTCTTTCATGCACATCATTCCTCTTCTTCATTCCAAAACTTGGCCATTGTAACTGAACAGTTCTTTTGGTTTTCATTATTGGGAAAACACCTTCTTTATTGCCATTTCATCGTGAATTTTTCCCATTTTCCTGCTGTCTGTGGTGAGCCCCATGTCCCGAATGGCATGAAGTTGTGCACATTCAATGTGGGCTGCCCTGAAAACAGGGAACAATCCAATTTGTTCAACTTTTACCCAGAGTAGATACCTGAATTTCTTCCCTCTGAATTGTAAAATTTCCTTTTTGTAAATTTTCAAGTATTGATGTCAGGTTTGCTGGTTAGAGCAAGAGGAAACGGCCTCAAGTTTTGCCAGGGGAGGTTAAGTTGGATATCAGGAAATTTTTTTCCCTCAAAGGCCCTGGAAGAGCTGCCCAGGGCAGTGCTGGATTCTCCATCCCTGGGGGGATTTCAAAGCCATGTGGATGTGGCACTTGGGGACAGGGATAGCCTTGGCAGTGCTGGACAATATTTGGATGGCCTGAGAGGGTTTTTCCAATGTGATTCTGGTCCTGGGATTCTGTGACCATCATTCCCTGAGGATGTTAAACCCAATTTTATTGTTTTTACTTTTCTCCAGTCCAAATGCCCACTCTGCATTCCCATGAGAGCTAATACATTTTAGAAAACAATTAAATGGTACTTGAAACTTTTCCAAACTCTGAGACATCACAGTTTGAACAGCTGAGAAGTTTTAAAAGTCGGATCCCTCACCAAAACCTACACAGCAAGTTCTGTGAGCACCCAAAATAACAAATCACTGAAACTTTGAGGTGGGGGTGTCACTTTCAACGCTGCTTTCCACTTCTGGGGCTGAGTCAAAGGGAGCCTTGTCACTGACTCTGAAGTTCCCAGGAAGCCAGGCCTTTGTGCCCCAGCTCCCGAATCAAAATTCCACCCAGCACAAGTGTGAAAATATTTTCAGCGTATTTATTAGCACCTCCTCTCGCTCCCAAGGCAAACAGAACGACGAGATTTCAGCAGAGTGAAAGACAGAATATTAGCCCCCTGTGCTGCCAGTGCTCCCAAATTTCTGCCAATTCTTGTCACTCCTGACCCCGGGTGGCCTCACGCGATTTTATTTAATCAGCCCATTTCCAAATTCTTCAGAAAAAACAAATGAAGTTAAATAACAAATAGCATAAATATTTTAATAGGCCTTCACATTACCAACTGCCAGACCAGCTGTCTAAACCACAAGAGTTTTGGTGTTTTTTTTTTTTTTAATACATTTTAATTTTTTTTTTAAGTTTTTTTTACAAAGCAGAGACATACGTCTGCGCCTCCAAAGGCATCTGTCTCATGAGGGATCTCTGGCCTTGGGGACTGTGGCACAGATGCTCTTTGGGGAGACTTGGAAGGTGCTGGGTCCCATCTCTGCAGCCCCGGCACACTCCCATGGCAAGTGAAAAGAGGACAGAACGAGTCCTGAGCTCAGTATTAAAAGCTCAGATTCCCCCCTGAGTCATTCTCAGCAGAAAAGAAGATGGATAATAATTCCAGTATTGTCTATTTACCATCAGGCAAGAAAAAGCAGGTTTGCTTCTGGTTCCTTACTTGTGGAAAGCCTGGTTTTCCACAGCCATGATCCCAAAGAGCAGATCTGACTTCAGACAATATTTTGGAAATTTGGATTTTGTGACAACATGGTCTAGTGGAAGGTGTCCCTGCCCACAGGGAGCAAGATGAGCTTTAAGGTCCCTTCCAACCCAAACCACTCTGGAATTCTAAACATTGGAATCCCATATCCCAAAGGGACCAGCTCAGGACGAGGGGAGTTGAGTATCTACAGATGAGTATTTGATAAGATGTCCATAGAGAAAAAAAGCCTTTGCATCTGCCAGTGAAATACCTGATACTGAATTGAAAATAAAAATGGAAAATCGTAATAAAATATTCCCAAGACCAATGCCTTTTTAGGCAGATCTAATTTTAAGTATTGTGAAACTAGGAGACAGGAAACAGTAATTTCCCAAAAGAAGAAAATAACTACAATTTTTAAAAAAATTGATTATACAAGTTTTAGCTATGAAATCTGAAAAGAAACAGTCTCACCCCCTTATGACACTGAAAAAGAGGAGGATGAAAATTCCTTCTTCTTTTTGTATCTTGTCTAGGCTAAACTCCATGAAAATTCAGTTTTTAAAGACAGGACTAATTGCCACTGACTGCAGAAGAGAAACGAGCTCACCAACTGAATTTTAAGGAAAAAAGTTCCAGTACAGAAACTGGAAGTGTCCCATGCCATGGACACTGAGTAGACCCAAATTCCACATCATGGAGGTGCACATGGAAAACCACAGCCAAATTTTCAATCTGAACTGATAATTCTGAAAATATATTTTATATATACATATTTAAATAGACAGCTTTAATGATGATAAATACATAAAAATATATTTTATATATTTAATGCGTTATCAGTTCATATATAGTGTGTCTATATGTGATATATAGACACACTATATATACTGATGCAATTTGATTAATATTCATGAAGCAACAGCAGTTGATTGCCAAATTCTGTCCTATTCTCAGCACACTGATTTTCATTAGGAACACTGATTTTCTTACAACACCACATTAATAACCTGCTGTCTGTTCCCTACAAGTTTAAGTCAAAAACTTAATTGGAGTCAGGAATAGTTAACATTCAGATAAAAATTTCTTTAAACACTTATTATGGCTAAGCTTGAAGTTGTCTAGAATTCTGCATGACAGAAATCTTGTGATTTTTTGGGATTAGATTCCCAGAATTGTTTGGGCTGGAGGGAATAGAAGAACTCAGCAATGTTTTCTCTTTTCTCAGCCTCTCCAGCAGTGGAAAGGTCCCTGCACAACCGTGTGAAAACTGCTGGGTTTGGGAGAAAAAAGGGGAATTTTGGGTTTTCCTTGCAGAGGAAGCAGCTGAAATTTGTGTGGTGCCACCACGCGAGGGAGCCCTGTCCTCAGAAATTCACACTTTTAGGGGAGATGTAAAAGCAGGAACGAACCTACAGCTGCAAGGGGACACCAAAAACCAGAGCCCTGGTCCTTCACAAACCCCAAATCATCCCAGCCTTTTCAGCTGGTGAGAAAAAAGGACTTTTTTTAATACTATCCTCATTTATACTTGAGCACAGAGGAAGTTTATAGTTAAAACAGTGAGGTGCATTATTTCTGTCTGAAAACCAAGATAAGATCATAATATCAATCAAATTCACAGGCAAAGAGTAAGACAAAACTGAGCCTGGAAATACGAGAGCCATAAAACTTTTACATTTTGCCCCATAAATTATGTTGCTATCCCCCAGTGAGTATTTTGAAATATCCACACAAAAGGGTTTAATCACACAGCCCAAATGTCTCCCACCAACCTGTTCTGACATAATTCATTCCCAAGCAGGGGCTAAAGCAGCCAAGGTGGTTTTCCACCCCACAGAGACCTTTACAATAATTAAATCACAGCTTCAATGAGTCAAATGGAGCTTGCTCTTGCATCGTGATCCTCCCCTCCCTGCTGCTGTCATGTGCACTGAACATGACCTGGGGTTCCCATGGAAAAGGGAATTGTAATTACAGCCTGAAACACCACGAGCAGTGAAGGGAGCTGGGTGGGCTTCCCACAGCCTCGGATCCACTCCTTCCTGATGTCAAACGTTCAGCTCCAAACCTAAACAGCAATTTCCTGCAGAACAGCCCTCCCTGCAATCCTGTGCTGTTTGTGCTGCAGGAAACCCCACAATCAACTTGTGAACGTTCTCCTTCCACCCCACAGATCTTAAACCACAGATGGGTTAAGGTTTGGCAGAAAGTCATGGAAATTCAATGTTGTCAGCAGCATTCAGCCCTCCTCCTGCTGGGCACAAAGGGATGCAGGGACAGCACCTCCTCAGGGTGAGGGATCCCCTCCCAAATGTCACAGCCCCAGGGCTGGGAAAGGCAAGACCCAGGAATCAGAGGAATTTCTGTATTGGAAGGTGCCACAGAATCATGGAATGGTTTGGGTTGGAAGGGACTTTAAGGATCATCCAGGTCCACTCCAACATCTTCCACTGTCCCAGGCTGCTCCAAACCCCGTTCAACCTGGCCTTGGACACTCCCAGGGATCCAGGGGCAGCCACTCTGTGTCATTCTGAATTCATCCCCCCTTGTCCTGTCACTCCATCCCTTGTCCAAGTCCCTCTGCAGTCTCTCAGAGCCCCTTCAGGCACTGAGCCCTGCTCCACACTGGTTCCCCTCAGAGACATTAGGCCAGGTTATACTGAGCAAATCTGAAAAATAAAATGATCAATAACTAAATTTATTAATTATCAATAGTCTTCCTGAAATACTAAAATGCAAGAATGTTTCTCCTACCTCAAATTCCTTCACAGCACCTTTGTATCACTTCAAATGTTTTGCAAACTCTAATTATAACAATTACTTTAAAAAGGTGTCTTCACACCGCAAGCCAAAATGTTGAGGAACATTATTACACACCTGTCCTCAGTCTCTCACTTCTTTTACAAGGCCACATGATCCAAAAGCTTCAAGACAAAACTTCTGAGGCACAACCTACACCCAGCTCCTCTGCTCCCTGATTTAATCCCGTGTGTACAAATGGTGGAACAGGGGGTGAGCAGCACGGGAAGCACCATGGTCTCCTACCCACTAATTACCAGGAAATTGGACAGGCTTTGACAGTGCACTCTATCCTCCTCACAAGGGGTCTCATTTTCTCTCTTTACTTGTATTAACTAACTTAGTCTGTAATTAAAAGAGCTGCAGTCCCTGTGATAAAGCAGCACGACTGCTTTACTCTTCACTTCTTCGCTCCCTGCATTCTGGTGCCCGTGTCACACCATTAATCTTTCTAATTAATGAACAATATTTCATTTATTTAATGTATTTATTGATGCATAATAATCATGGAATCCTACAATGGTTTGGGTTGGAAGACCTTAAGACCTTGTTCCCTTCCCCATGGGCAGGGACACCTTCCACTATCCCAGCTTGTTCCAAGCTCTGTCCAGCCTGGCCTTGGTCACTTCCAGGGATGGGACATCTCCGAATTCTGGATTCCCTCACCCCACCCACAGGGAGCAGATTTGCTAATGGGAGCTCCACACCTGTGCCAGAGCTCAGGGAAGCCAAGGATGCCTTCAGAGGAGCTGTGCTGCAGGTCTGCAGACATTTAGGTGTTAATACGAATTTAACATCTTGAGAAGGCAGCACTGCATGGCCAGGAAAGAATGGAAGATAAAACTCTGCTTGGATCAGCCATGTACCTTTCCTCCTCACACACACATTGGATTACAGTGGTTGGATCAAGTTCTCAGTGCCTTGTGCTCCTTTTCTCCCCAAATACGATTTGGAAAAACTAACGACTTGACAAAGAAACATCCTCATGGTTTCCCAAAAATTCTGTTTTCCATTTTTCTAAATTAACCATTCAATACACCAGCCTCACATCAAGCTCTACATCCCTTGCTAGGCTCTCAGCCCCAACAGCAGCTCTGCAGGACACTGTCACCACACTGCCCATCCCTGACCACACAGATTGGGAAGGGATGCTGCTCACACCATCCCACTGAATTCCTGTGGTTTCACCCTGGGTAAGAGATATTTCCTTGGAAGCAGACAGGGGACAGAGCAGATTTATACAGGCCTGTGTGGTCTGCACACAAATCATAAGCTGTGCTCTCCCTCCCTTTGATCATCCCACTCCCTTAATCCAGGACGTGTTCCCAGGATGGCACTGCCAGAGGGAGGATGGGCAGCAGGACTGGCAACACCTCATAAATCAAAATTCCATGAACTCACATCAAACTGCCATCAGCACCTGGAACTCCTTCCCAGGGCAGGAGTGGGATGAATGAGCAGATCCCCTAATTGATGCCCTCCCATCCTGTCAGGAGTGAAGCAGCTGATGCTCCCATTCATCTTATTTTGCCTGGCAGTGTCAGGCTGCCCACAGAATGTTCTGTTCACAACTCCACGTGCACTGCTGCAATTGCTGCTCTGCCCACACTGCTCACCTGGGGCTGGAGAGTGCCAAAAACACTCTGGCCATGCACATAAACACCCAAATTCAAGGACAGCTTAAAACTTCACAGCTTTGTCCTGAAATCAGTATTAACCCCAAAATGTTTAGGGTCATCTAATCTCTCATGCATTTTGGTAGCTCTTTCTGCTTGAGAAAAAGTAAAAGTAGGACTTTTACTGGACAGGGATCTTTTCTTAATTTCACCCTTTCTTAATTTCACCACCTCCTTGGAACTATCCCAGGCCAGGTTGGACAGGGCTCAGAGCAACCTGAGACAGTGGAAGGTGTCCCTGCCCGTGGCAGGGGTGGAATGGGATGAGCTTTAAGGTCCCCTCCAACCCAAACCAGTCTGGGATTTTAAGATTCTTCAATTCTATCACTCTCCCACACAGACCAGCCAAGTATTTCTTTAAGTATTTGTTTACTATAAGGCCCAGGAATTCATATCTCACACCTAGGAGTAGGAAGCCAAGTTTGAAGATCTCTCAAATAATTGATAAATATCAGGGAAATCTGTCCCTCATGATGAGGTCACTGATTTAGGTATTGAAATACCAATTTAAAGCCTCCATGAATTTCATTTACACGTTTATCCAGAACTCCTGTTTGTCAGGGAGCTAAAAATAAATAGATTTGTTGACATTTGTAGATAACAACTGCTTGAGCAAATAAAATTTCAGATCTGAAACATCTCAACTTTACAGAGAGGGTCCTGGGACCATCACCTGCCACAATTTACATGGATTTATCATTTATTTCTCAGAAACAAAAATTACATTTTGTAAAATCAGTAGAAAGCAAACAAAATATAGCCCGTGCTAAAGAAAACATAATTACACAAAGCATTATTCAATTTTTAGTAAAACATAAGGGTTGTGATTGCAGCAGATTTAGCAAAGCATATGAAGCATAATCATTTAGCATTAGGTTAAGTTGGATTTTTACATATCTGAAGAAACAACACCAAGAGAAAAAAAACTTAGGAGTGAAACACCCTCATTCATGCTGAACCTAAACTTCTAAATGTCTAAAACATTCTTTTAAGTCATTTTTTTCTCCACATATTAATGGAGTTTCCAGGTCTTCCATCTCCTTGCAATAAACTCTAATTATGGATAGGTTGGAATTGAAGGGAAAGTGTTCAGCACAGCCACAGCTCAGATTAAAGTGCTTTCTGTTAACCAATTCTACAGCTTCCAGAGATGACCCTTTTGCAGAATATATATTTTTTATTATTATTATTATTATTAACTGCTGTCTAAATAGACTGCTCAAAATATAAAAGACAAACAACTCTTCCCTCTCCCTGTAACAATTAGCAGCCATGATAAAGCTCCAATTTCCAACTTAGTTAATTTAGCATGTCAAAAAGCAATCTTTGCCGGGTAATTTCAATGCACTGAATGTCACAGAAAGGCCAAGTGACAGATTGCTGCATTTCAGTCAGAACACTCATCCTACTAAAAATGTAATCACTGATGTTCAGATCTCATTTGATATGCACTGTACAATATTTGGGTTGGGGGCAGCCTTTGGCATCTTTTTTACCCCCCTCTCATACAATAAAAAATTATTTCATGTAGCGTTCTGAGTTCTACCATCAGTTTTGATAATCACATGGACAAGTAAGCCTAGACCATAATACTTCAAAGGAATTCTGAGTTTATATTGAACAATCTGGAATTCACTCACCACTGAGCAATTCTGAGTTCAGACTCAATAACGCTGGTGAGAACTGAAAGTCTGATTCCGAGTCGTACTAGAGAGGCTGCAAAGTCCATCAAAAATAAATGAAAATCCTTTACCAATCATTATCACTCTGTGTTTAATCACATTTCTAAAACTGCCTGAACTCCATCATTGCAGGATGGAGAAGCCCCAGTTGGAAGCTGAATTTTAAGTCTCTTGTGCCCCATCTTCTTTTTCATGAATCTATTTGTTACAAATTATTTTGATGTTCCAAAAATTTATTTGTCTTCTTTCCCAAGAATAGCTTCATAACCTCCCCACATTCCAAATCTAAATAACACACATGCTCCATGTTTAACAAACTCCAGTTGGTGCTTCATATGTGTACTTTTCCTTTTTATTCCAAGGATATGGCTGCAGAGCACTGGGGATCAGGCTCCAGCGTGGGAGAACGCTCTCTGAATCCCTGCTTTTCAATTGTCAGGCAGAAATTGACTGAAATTGGGGGGGAAATGATTGTTCTGACAGGCTTTGATAAGTCATTGGCTCCAAAACTTTCTCTTCCAAGTCTCCTGTGTCTATCAGATGCTCAGTTGGGTGTTTGACATCTCCTTGCAGTGCCCATCACTGGTGTACCACGGTACTCTTGAGGTTGGTGACCTTAATTTACACTTCAGGTGTGAGGGAATTTGGATAAATTATTGATTTTTGCCCAAACTGAAGCTGTCCCAGATGGAGCCGTGTCAATAAATAAGTGGTGGGAAAAGGAGCTGTGCTGGAGGATGAAGAGTTACAAGAGTGAGGATCTAAGGCACAGTCATTTATGCAGCAGCTTGTTCTAACTCTTTGTAATATTTACACTAAATTCTAGGTCAGCTGAAGTGGTGGGCAGGAGATCAAGCCCTTGATGAGGCATTAACTGCATGTTCCCACCCGTCCATGGGAAAGCAGCTGAGATTATCTCACTTCAGGCTCTGCTTTTCCCCCTCTTCCCCTTCCCAGCTTCCCCACGTGACCTGGCACACCTGGACAGCCCCACCAGAAAATTAATTAAGCATTAAGATGAGTCCTGGATGGAGACAGGACCACTCTGAGCCTCTAGACAGCAATGTATGGAAAACAGCATTGGAAACACAGGTGTTTCCATCCCAGCCCTTATTAATCCCCTAAGGAAGTGCCTCCTGCACTGTATCAGATCATAAACAGTAATGAACACTTTAATTAATATTACCCCACTGCCAGGGAGAGATATCATATGTAAATTCAATAAATCATGGCTCTTCACAGGCAGTGTCAATGTAACCTGAAGACCAAAAAGGGTGGTCTCCATCCCCAAAATTACCTCAAACAAATTCCCTGGGTGTAAACACAAATCTGCATCCAAATTCTGATACCTTCACAGCTGGCTTCTTAATACAGATACCCTCATCTAGAGTCATTTTTATTCACAATAATGAGTTCAAGGTTTATGGAGAAACAGCAAGGAAAAAGAAGAGAGTGGAGGAACTTCCACAACACCCCAAGATTCACAGGGGAATGTTCCTTAAGTAGGTTATTTCCAAGAGATGGCAGCCATAAATGCACATTATGTTTTGTATTCTTTCTGGATGGGTAGAAAGAACTGCACCTCTAAGTAATAAGAAAAACTTTAGTTCATTAAACAAACCTTAAGGGGAAGAGCAAATGAGAAGTGTTTTATATTCAGTGTCATCAATTCAGCTGAAAACATGTTTGTACCACTCCATGAAATGAATGCTTTTTATAGCGCCGTTCCTGCCAACGTTGCCTCATGAACATAATAAAATTAAACATGTAAAACCAACTCTGGAGATGGCAACAAATAAATTCCAGAGAAACAGTAACACAAAGTAACACACATTCCTAAACAAACAGTTTGTGGAATAAAAGGAGAAAAAATAGGTAAAGTGAGGAAAGCATCATGTAGGGGGTGGACTGAGTTTATACAGAGGTCAGGGAAAGGGATTTTTCAGCCTTTCTTTTCCTATGTATTTCTGAATCCCCAACATTACAGCACTGGCAGCACCACCCCAGACTACAAAAGTGATTAATTACAGACATTTCTGCACTTGATCCACTGATGGAAGTTACCATGGAAGAAGGCTCAGCTCCATCCCCCAAAATGTGGCCTCACACCCTGGTGGCCATGGAATCATGGACTCAAATGGAAAAGATCTTTAAACCATCTTTAAAGCCACATCCACACAGCTTTTAAATCCCTCTGGAAATGAGCACTCCACCACTGCCCTGAGCAGATGATCCTTTGGGGAAGGAATTGTTCCCAATATCCAACCAGACCCTCCCCTGGGCCAGCCTGAGGCCATTCCTTCTCCTCCTGTCCCTGTTCCCTGGGAGCAGAGCCCAACTACCCCGGCTGTCCCCTCTTGTCAGGGAATTCCAGAGAGGGAAAAGATCCCTCTGGATCCTCCTTTTCTCCGGGCTGAGCTCTTTCAGCCACTCCTGAAGCTCCAGCCCCTTCCCTGGACAGGGATCTTGTCCCAAGGGTTCACAAGCACCACACCACAGCAGCATCACACCATGCCAAGGATTCAGCCCCAGCTGCTGCTGCTGCCCTTGGACATCCCCTCCATGGTGAAGGTAACGACCCTTCCCAAAGCTGAGCAGCCACCTTTGAAGTCTGCCAGAAATTCGGACAAATTCTCACATTTCTGCTTTCCATTCCTCAGCAAAACAAAACAAAACAAAAAAATCCAGGTAAAAAGGAGGATGGAGGAGGTGGTTTAATTCTGGGGTGTTTTCTGTAGGTTGTTTTTGGGATAGAACAAGCCCATCCCTCCCTTCATGTCCCTCCACTCCAAAGGCAGCAGAGACAAGGACTCTCTCTGACTGCCACCCAGCGATCTCAAAACAGCTGAAAGGAGGCACACAAAGCACACAAAGCCCTCCAAAGTTATGCCACAGTCATCAAATACCAGAGGCGTTTGGAAACCACTGCTGTGGCCCCGAGTAGGAGCAAACCTCTCCAAATAAGGAAGCATTTCTCCTCCAACGTGCAGGAATTGGCAGCTCCCCTGCTGGAGTTTATGTAAGATTTCTCAAACAGATCAGCCAGCGAACAAATGTCAAAGAGCCTCCCTGGCTTTGGAGGGCAATCGCCAGACTTTCATTGCAGGAGGGGATTCTGATGAGGTTTGGAGTTGGGAAATGAATTTCCACGTTGCCAGGGTGGAGGTGAAGGAACATTCCAAATAATGAGCAGCCAGTGATGAATTGATGGAGAATGGCCACGCTGCCACCCCAAAGTGCCCCCTCTCACATCCCCATATGGGTAATTTACAGAAAAATGAGCATTTCCAGAAAACTGGGGGTTCAGGATCACATTACAGAAATGTGCTGCTCGAGATCAAGAGAACCAAAAGTGACAAATACGAGATACTGACAAATATGAGATACTACAGGGACAATCTTCATATGGAGACAAAATATCCCAGAAGGGTCTCAGAGAGGTCAGACAATGCTGTGTTTTTAATACTTAGCTATATCTACTTATCTCAGAAGATTGACTGAGTAAATTCAGCTTCACTTTCCAGCAAAAGGCTGCAGGACAGTTACTTAAAACTCACTGGAGGGGAGATCTTAAAACCAGGCTATCCTGGTTAACCAAGACATGATATGGCAAGTGCTTAGCAACACTCTTTCCCAATTTTTTTAACCTCCACCAGCCTCCCACGGAGAATGACAAGGAGTTATTACCTCCTGACAATGAGCTCTTTCTTCTGTTTCTTGTCCCATTAGGCCCTGATCTCTGCTGCTTCTGCACAGAAGGTACTTTGAATATCTAAATACCTAAAAGATGTGATTGTGTGCACAAAAAGCTCTTCAGAGCAGGGAGGATTTGGGGCTACTGTACACAAAAATCTCAGAATAAAGGACACAGCTTGTTTTGCTTCTAAAGTGTTCAGCATTTCAGTTCCCAGAGCAACAGTGACACTGAAAAATTTAGGGTTTACTATTATTTATTAAGCTGCCTATCAGAATTTTCACGTTTTCACTCTCTGAATAGCAAATAAAAATAAGCAACAAACCACTTACACAGTCCAATAAAACAAAAAGAAAATCCAGTTCTGTGGGATTTGAAGCCTCAAGGCACACCTATTGCTTTTTTACCTTAATATAGAGAGCGAGAAACACAGAGTCCAGATCTATTTCACTACCACATCTCAATCCTAAAAAATATTCACACACAGGCAGCAAATTAAAAAGGACCTAAAGCCAATCAGCTGCTTGGGGGCACTGAATAAAAGAGGCTTTGATCCATGGTCCCAGAGGAAAGGGAAGATGGACTTTTAGCAGGGTTTGAAGGGACTACATACACAGAAGCAAAATAAAGAATAGGTTTAATTCCACTTTTCCCACACCATGCATAAAGACAAACTGCTGATGGCAAGAGAGGGAAGGACAAAATATAACTGGAAAGACACATGAAAAGGATTTTTTCTCGCCTCCTTCTCTGCAGACTCCATTCTGGTTTGATCATCCCTTCCACCAGCATGAGGTCAGGCCCAAGCTCTTTTATGTGGACACTTAATAACTCTTATCATCACTTGATTTATCTCTCTTTAACATGTGTGCATCACATGGAGATGGACTGGGTGACTTATTACCTTGTGGAGCTAAGCAAAGAATTTTGTTTTTACTGTCCTGAAGTTCTACTTCCTAACTTGAATAAGAAACACCACAGATCTATATTTCAAGAAGGACACAAGCAATGTCTTTGCCTAAACACATGCCTGATTTATTATTCAGATTTATAACTGTACTTCCCTCAGTGTTTGAGTTACACATTTTTTCTCTGCTGAAAAACAAGGATTAAATCTTAACCACAATGCCTTGATTTAAGCTTAATTTTCCCGTGCACCATTTTCCAGCCTCCTGCAACTCTGAGGTTCCATGACTAAGTTCTTCCTGCTGCCACAAACTGATGTTTCAAACACAAGATTTCTCTTGTTTGGCTCATGCATAGAATACCACAAAATCCAATCATAGTGTCTGGATTGAGTAAATCTTTATTTAAATCTAACTATGGAGGCTCAGGGCACCTTTTTCTTCCATAGATCACTGGAGACAGCTCTGAGGGAGGCAAAGAACAACAGGAATCCTCCAAGGACATTTCTAAACCAGCCCCAGAAGAGGGGCACTGAGAAAACAGGCTTTCATAGTTCAGCATTCAGCTTCTGAGTTACATTTTATGAAAAATAACTCCCAATATAACACAATCAATCATTGCATTGCACAGAGGAGTTTTCAGTCCAAAAGTGTCTTTTCTGTGCAACTGTCAAAGATAAATAGGAGAAAATCTCAGATACCTTTTCACTTTCATAACCCTGAATATTCACCTTTGTCTTCAAGTCCAGACCCAGCTGAACACAGGGAAATTGAGCCAAGGAGATCTGAGCCATAATTCTCCATCCATGGCTGTGGCAAATACACAGACTCTGGTTTATTGGTTCAAAGCCATTAATGAATGTGAATGGCCAAACCATGAAGGTTTCTGCAGCTCTACATCCAAACTGGAGCCAGGCATCCCAAGATCAAATAAAAATGCAAGAGTAGGAGCCCTACATTGCATTTATCAGTATTATTCTCTATCTCGACAGCAGCAGCTGTAGCCAGCAGCAGTTTCATTCCAATTTGTATCCATGAGGTATCAGCATTTCAGAGTCCCCCTGACATCCTGGGAAATTTTCATTGCCAGGTAAAACTCAGATAAAAGTGAGAATATCACAACAGCAACATGCAGGGATCTCTGAAAATTAATATTTTTTCAAGTTGAAGGAGTGGCAGTCCATCTCTCCCTGAGGACAAATTGGCCTTCCCCAGCCTACACAAAGCCAAATTCAGCCTTGCTGGAAACTCATCCTCTTTCCAGACCAAGGTCCTCTCTCAAATTGTGCCAGGAGAGATTTAGATTGGATACTAGGAAAAAAATTGTTCACTGAAATCATGGTCAGGCATGGAGGGCTTTGGCCAAAAGTTGGACTTGATGAGCTTGGGGGTCTTTTCTAACCTTAATGATTCTGTGATTCTGACAGGGTCTGCACAGATTCCAGCAAGACACCAAATTAAACCTCAGCCTGAAGGAGCCTGAGAAAAGGCAGTCAAGTTATTGATTATACTGAGCTGCAGCCTCTTTTTCTGCCAAAATTTGTCTGAGAGGGCAGAAGACAAAAGCTTCTGAAAAACTCTCCTTGCTGAATTAAATCTATTCCCTCTGGGAATTTGCTCCATCAGATATAAAGATATATTTTCCTTGCAGTCAAGATTTAGCCTTTTCCAGACTTTATTTTCCATCCAGTCAAACTGATCTGCAATGATTAATAAGCAGTCAAATAATTTGAGAACAAAGAATAAAAGTGTACTTAAACCCAAACGTAAAATTAGAGACAGTGCATGTATCTGTTAACTTAGAAATTAATCTGAGCCTAAAAAAAAGCCCATGGTAAGTTTGATATTTCAATTATAGTTTCAGAGAAGCAGAAATGGCCAATCCAACACATTCCATGGTGCCTTTCTGCTATGGACACAGCTTCCAACACGAACCTGATACACAAATGGGGCAATTACAGCAAACTGGGTTTTCTTTATGCGTATTTCTCTACCAAGTTGCTTTTAAATGAGATGTTTTGATGTTTCCCACAGAGCCATATGGGAATCAAGAAAGTATTAAAAAATGAACAGAAACCCTGCTAATCAAAGGTACAAAACATATAAAGCTCCTGTGAGCTACAATAACCTTGTGGCTACATGAGCTGCTGGATAAACAGAACAACCCAGATAAAGAACTGGAAAGGGATTAATTAAATCAGAAGCAATACAGACATATTAAAAAGATTTCTAGAAAGAATAAATCAAATCACAAATACATTATTATGGGGTCAGCAGTGTGCTATTATGGGAAGGATCTTTGCATTGGTCCCTCCTTGCTTATTACCCAGGTAATCAGATGGGTCACAGGACTGAAGCAGCCCTGTGACTCCCAGCTGCCCAGGTTGGCCCTTCCTAATGCCCTTCTAGATAAAAAAAATGGTAAATTCTCAAGGATTAAAAGCACACAGTACCCCATAAAAAGACCAGAATCTTTCCTAAGCAAGAGTTAACCCCAGAGCAATGCCTGAGACAGGTGGATATTATCAGAGCATCTTCCCTGGAAACGTTCATTTGTTTGCAAGTCAAAGTCCTGAAAGAATTTCTGACATTCCCAGTGAAAAGATCTCAAGACTTGGCTCAGCAATTTAATTCAGCTTGTTTTGTTGTCTCAGTTGTTTGTTCAGTATTTATTGCCAGGCTTTGTTTTCCTGTCACCTCCATACCCACTTCACTGCCCTTGTTTATCACGTGGCTTTCTACACTCTCATAATCCTCTGAGCTTCCTTTCAAGTAGCTTGGGGGGGAAAAAAATCACAGTATGAGTTCATGAAACAATGTATGAATAAGTCATTTCCTCCTTTAAATACACCTCTGAGTAAATGATCCAGAGACTTTTCAAGAACCATTTACATAACAGTCGCTGATACAGGCTTCAAATTTTCATGTCAATCTCAGGATGGCATTTTAAATCACCCCATTTTCCTAAATGAGGTGAGAGAATTTTAAGAGCAGATTTTGCCAACTTCTAGACCCCTTCTTTTAGACCCAAATCTCTAAATGTGAATTTTCTTCATCCTTCTCCATTTGGGGTAGTGCAGAAATGTCAGAAGTGCTCTGGGTGTATAACCCATAATCCAAACACAGTTGGGTGCTACTTCAAATACATTTTCTTTTACGACTACAAATGCCATAAATTTCAGCAACTGTCAATCCCACTTCACAGCCTGCAGCTTGAAAATAAAATTTGGAGGCTTTGCTAGATGTGAGTAACCATCTACTGCAGTACTACTGGGAAGACACCTATGAATCACAAGATGCTCAACTAGTTGCAAATAAATTTAGGTAATTTCCAGGCATAATTCATAGACAAGTAAACAAGAGAGTGGAGTTTGGCTTCTACGTGGATTTCTGAAGTGTTGTAAGAACATCCATCCTTCCTTGGGCTCAGAAACCAAGAACAGGCTCGAAGGTGAATCTCTCCCTCAAATCTTGTTGGAGTTGGAAGAGCAGTGAGGAGGGTGGGGGTCGGGCTCAGGAAGAGGAAACAGCCTCAAGTTATGAAAGGGGAGGTTTAGGTTGGATATTAGGAATTTCTTCCCAAAGGAACACCTGCCCAGGGCAATGGGGGAGTCCCCATCCCTGGAGGGATTTCAAAGCCATGTGGTTGTGGCACTTGGGGACATGGGTCAGTGGTGGCCTTGGCAGTGCTGGGACTCTGATCTAAGAGGGCTTTTCCAGCCTAAATGACTCCATGACTGCATTCCAGAGACGTTTCTGGATGTGGTCCCTGCAGCAGCATGACTGCTCCAAAGGCACCAAGGGCCACGTGGGAATCCATGAACTGGATCATCGAGGGGATCATCACAAGCTCCATGTGGAAGTGGGAACTTCTCCTGGGCCTCAGGAGGGTGCAGGGCTCTGCTGAGCTTCCCTTTCCCTGGGATTACATGGATGGAGTCAAGGACTTCTCTGCCAGCTGAGAACAGGAAGCCAGTCCTCAGATGAGCTTCTCTTGGAATGTCTTCACACTCAGAGGTCTTGGATCACAAAAGGAAGGGCAGAGATGGAGATTGGGATCTCTGGCACAGTGGGAATCTGTTTGGGGGCCAGCCTCTACATCCACAACACTCCTGGTTAATTTTTGTGCTGAGGCAGGAGCTTGGGCAATGGAGGGATAAAAGAGCTCCTCCATAGCAGTTGACACTTTTGTTTGAGTGACCTAAAAGAACCCAGGGGTTGGGAGCCATAAATTCCCAAAGGTACTGCCACTTTTCTTTTTTTGGCTCTGAGTCTGAATGCCAAAAACTGGGACATTCGACTTTGATGTGCCCCACTCCCAGAGAGCAGAGGCAGCAGTGGTGACCCTGAGAGACTCCCAGCCACAGAAAAGCCCATTCTTCAAGTTCACTGGAGAGGTCACGGCCTTGGAGGTGTGGAATCCAAAAATACAACGTGATTTAAAGCAGGGCTGGAGGAGAAGACAAAGCAGCCGGGGGAAGGGAAGTGCAGGAAGGCTGACTCCAGGCAGAGGAGGAAAAAGGACATGGAAAAGGCAGGGAAAGTTCACAAAGGGAGTCTGCAAAGAGTCAGGGGGTGAGGACCTGTGACCCTGTCCCAGCTGAGCACTGGGCCAGCCCAGGCTCTGAAAGGAGCTCAGAAGCTGAGCTGCAATCCATCATTTTTATCAGCAGCTCTTCCATGCAGGGCTCAGTCACCCCCACGCTGGGGAACAACACTGGGAGGATTTCTCAGACAACCTACAAGCACCAGGCTGAGAAAAAGGACAGCACTGCCAGAGGAGAGGGAATTAAGAAAGATGATTGGGAAGAGAAAAAGCCGGTGTCAAAACCAGCAGAAATCAGAGCCTAAGTGCCTTTTTCTGGTAGAAATCATGATTTTATCCAATTTCAACAGGTAGTGGTGCCAACTGTGCTGCACAATAAACACTGGAGAAGAGGCTTTGGAGAGCATATCCGTCACCACAACGTGACATGTTAGTGCTGCCTGCTTCCCAGAGTGAGAACAAACAGCAAAATCCAACTCCTAATGAAGTCAAACAACCCAGAAAGGAAAAGAGCAAAAGGAAACACTCTGTCTGTCTCTCTCCCCCATCACCAAACACATTAGCAAAATGGAGTGTTCATGATTAATTCACATTCCTTTCCCACCGTCTCTCCTGCTGGAGCAGCAGAAAACCCAGCTCATTGTTTCTGCTCCCTGAAGATGCAGGAGCTTCGTGGCATCTCTAACAGAGCTCTGGAGCCTTCCCAAACTCCAGGATGTCTGCAGGGATTTTACCTGTTTGGTGACAGCTGCAGAGTGCCAGTGCCAGGAGGGGAGTTGTCAGAGCTCGTTGTGCCTCGACTGACACAGAATTCTACAGCACCACATTATTTTTGGCCTCAAGGCACCGAAATTAGGCCATAAAAACACAAAGAGTGGAGATCTTTACAGCACTGAGATGGGCACCATAGCTGGATGGAGAGATAATTAGAAGTTAGTGACAATTTGCACAATGTACAAGGAGAAAAAGGCCTTTCTTTTAAAAAGAAGAAAGCTAAAAACGCTTCGACTCTACTACACTTCATAAAAGCCAGCTTTTTGAAGATATTTCAATTAAGCCCAGCAAACTCTTCAAAAATCTTTTAGATTGTTCCAGATCTCACCTGACTCTGTTCTACATTTTCAAGCAAGGGGGAGAAAAAAAAAGAAAAGTTATTTTACTTTGAAAATCTACATAATTAAAACCAGCACTGTCTTCTGATTGATAAAGTTTCAAGTGACAGCTTTGCAGCAAGCTGCCTCCCACACAGAAGCAATTTGTAAAAGCCTTTCAGAGTTTTATGTAACTGAAAAATCCAAGTTGCTTTCATCCAGGTCTTTCTTTCCAGCCCCAGTTTAAATGTGGCTGCAAGTAACTGCAGCAAATAGATGCCTGAATATAAGATTAATTTAGGGACCAATAATTTTGTCTAATGATCAGGCATTGACCAACAGCAAAGGCTTTTTCTTGTTGCTCTTTTGTATTTGGCAAATTTTGAAACAATTTTATCTTTAAAGCCCAACTTAACCCTAATTTTTCAAGCACAACTGGTCAAACAACACATTTGCCACCAGCTCAAATGGGCTTAAGTTCCCATGAGAGCAAAACCAAAAGGAACTGAAACAACAAAGAAATAAAAGATGACATTAATTCGTTCCCTGAGTTGGTGAATACAAATCTGTGTTTGTTTTTTCAGCCATGCAGCACCTTCAGCACTAGAGGGAGTACCCAAAAAAGCTGAACATTTCCTTCATCAAAACTTCTGTGAAATCTGATCATGAGTTATAAAACTCTTATCTGAATCCACGTATTCTCAGAGATTTTGAAAGCTGGTAGGGATAGGACAATTAATTCCACATAAATTTACCTGGTGGTTTATAAGAATTTATAGAATTTATAAGAACTGTAGCTCTTAGGAAATAATCTAAACCTCAAACCCCTCACCAGATGCAGGTATCAGCCTCTCCAAGCATATCAAGAGCTTTTAAGGTAAAAAAGTACAAGTAATGCATAAAAAAATAAAAAATTAAAGCAAAGTAGCTGAATCAATGTTGGCCCAATATAGTCCAGGAAAACAAATCTTTGTTAAATGCAAACATCACAAGTGGGTTTTTTTTTCCCTAATAAGTTGATCTAGTTCTTATAACCAAATAATTGTAACATTTACAGGCCAACCACTGTAATGTTCCACAAATGCAGTAGAAACTGAAAACACTGAATATTGAAAGATGAGAGAAAAAAGGTGTAAAAAAGAGTACAATACTGAGAAAATGGAAAGATATTTCTATTTTAGCATTGGTAGATAGGACTAGTAAATTATCTTAATGCTCTAAAATTATAGCCAGACATTTCATAAAATTCTCACTAACTGCATTTCCTATCAGCACAAACATGAATTCTCATTTCCTTTGTATTTTGATGGTTCAACAGAAACAGGCTAAAGTGAATTCATATATTAGGTGAGACTATTAGGACTAAAAGCCCAGAAAAAGCAGAGCTGCCTGCAGGTCATATTTTGGGTTGCATTTTGCCCTTTGTTTGTGATAAAGGACCAGAACCCAAATTAGACTTCCAAGAAGTCACAGTCAGGTAATAACACAACGGAAGGGCTAGGGAAAAAAATGAAACAAACAAAAAACCAGCTCTACAAATCAGAAAATAGCCAAGCAAACCCACAGGACAAAGATTTGGCCTTCATAAAATAAACCTTTCACAGTTTCCAATTTTGGTACAAACTGAGAAACCAGAGACTCACAGAAAGTCACATCAGTGAAACCTCTGCTCCAAACCTCAGCTCCAAGCAGAGCCAGCTTAAAAGCACATCCACCTCTGGAGGCTTCATCCCCCTGCTCCCTTCCCACTGTGTTTAAAAAATGTTTGAGATGCTCAGGGCTGACCCAGAGCTGCACATCCCATCAGCTGCTCCTCATTCCTCACCAGCAGATCCACTGCACCTCCCCAAAACAACCCAGCCCAGGGAGAAAATACCCCTGATTGTCCCTAATGCTCCCCAGGAATCTCCTGCATGGATTCCCATCAAACAGCTGCCCTGGCCGAGGTCACCCACAGGAATTCTGAGGGTTCCTCCAGCTGCTGGACCTTGGTGCACCTACAGCTCTGCCTTGTGTGATTTCCATCAGCTTCTCCAGATCTCCCAGCCCAGCCCCTCCTAGGCTGTTCCCCCTCCCAGCTCTGAGCATGAGCTGCTCCTGAGAGCACAAATTCCCCTCTCCTGACAGAATCCTGGAAAGGTTTGGGTCTCATCCCCCCCCCTGCCATGGCAGGGACCCCTCCCACTATCCCAGGCTGCTCCAAGCCCTGTCCAACCTGGCCTTGGACACTTCCAGGGGTGGAACAGCCACAGCTTCTCTGGGAATTCCCAATTCCCAATATCCCATCCATCCCTGCCCTCTGGCGGTGAAGCCATTCCCTGTGTCCTGTCCCTCCATCCCTTGTCTCCAGTTCCTCTCCAGCTCTCCTGGAGCCCCTTTAGGCTCTGGAAAGCTGCTGGTGTCAAACTTCATTCCCAGACACTTGAACCAGCCTATGAATCCACAAATTCCTGACAAGAAGGGAAGGACACAGGTCTTTCCCTCTGGTTCCCTGCCCTGATGAAAAGAAGACAATCTTTAGCTGTACCCTGCAAGTCTGAAGAGTTTTGTTTCCTACAGACACTGACAGCAGCCTGAGTGATGGGTGAAAACCCTCAAGACAGCAAACCCTGAATACCCTTTGCCAGGCACATTTGAATGATTTGCTTCTTCAGTCAGACTTTTCTCTTTTGTTCCAGCTCTGTTGTGATCTTTCAACATCCAAGTATTACTTAATTCAGGAGTTTGTCACATAAAAGCCATTTTTATTCTTCTTTAGAGGAGGTTTTCATGAGAAATTTGTTATTGCTGAGGAGCATTCTCAACAGAAAAAAAATTATATTAATGGTATTTTCAAACCAGAGCGTTGAAGACTTATTAAACCATATTTTTTTGCAAGTTGAACTTTCTTTTTTAACCTTCCCATTAAAAGGGAAAGGAACCACAGCCAGAAAAAAAAAAAAAAGGAAAAATTTTGAAGTTTTATCTCTCCTCCTGTGTTACTTTGTCCCAAACCTTGTTGTGTGTGACCCCTTCAAAGGGAAAGTGTGGAAAAAGAAAATATTTGTGTGGTAGCAACGGCCTCATCTCTCTGAGGCACTTGCCAGGCCAGCTGCAGGGATAAATCTCCTGTTACAGATAGACTGTGGCCACAAAACAGCCAAAATGGAATGTTAATTTAGGCTCAGCCATGCTAAAGCCAGGCAGGGCTCAGGGCATTCTTGGGGAAAACAAGGTCTCCATGAAAACCTTGCTCTGAGAAAGGCCTTGGCAGAGTATTTTAAATTTCTAATTTCCCTGATTAGTTTGAGTCTGAGAGCTGTTAGAGAAAACATCACCCTTGGAAAATCCTTCTCATTATTTTGTCCTGCTGGCTCAGACTTCAGAGTTTTCCAAAATGTATTCCCTGTCCTCTTCCATTGTCTTTATCTCCTCAAAGAGTTGTTGGGTTCTTCCAACCCAAGCAAAGATATTTTCCCATTATTCAGATTCCTGTCCCTCCATCTATGGGATTATGGGGCTAGACCAAAGATAGCATCTCCCACATCCAATGATTTTACTCCATGGCTGTTCCCAACACCACACATCCAGCCCACCACTGTTTTTCTTGGATTCAAGCATGGAAGCAAATTTCTGTGGGTTAAGGACTCAACCATCTCACCCAACCCAAAGTCCCTGCAGAGTTTTTGGCCAAACTGAAGGTTAAATTACAATAACATAATGAGGTACCTGAGCCTTTAGAAGTCATGAAAACTATTCCTAAAAGGGAGAATTACTTAATCAACATCTCCAAAAAGAAATTCAGTGTCAAAATGAGTTCCTGATGTCCTCCTGACACCCAGCATCTGGGGGAAAAAAAGGCAGGAAAAATGAAAGTTAGCCCAGCCTCAATATTTTCACTGCTGGTGCTTCCCGAGAGTTCCAAGCTGTTGTTTCTGTGAAGATTTTGCTCTCCCTGAACAGCATCTCCCACTGCACTTCCAGATGCAGAAGGCTGGGCCAAGCCTGTTCCAGGAGATCATTCCTCATGTTCTTTCCAATTTTCATAAACAAAGCAATTGTTACTTGTCCACCAGAACAGGCAGCCAGAGAAAACTCAGGGCATGTTCCTGGACATAACCCCAAACTATCAAGGGGGAAAAAAAAAGTTGAATTTCATTTGCTGTCCTTTAGACTCTGCCCTGATCTCCTTTGCTCATGCAAATCCCTCTCTGCAATCAGGGATTTCATCAACAGAGATAAAACTGCCTCTGACTTTCAATCAGATGCTCACAGGTGCTTTTCAAACCTTGTCTTCATCAAAAACCTGGAAAAATTCACCCACCTGAGGTTATAGCCACTTGAAAAGGTGGCTTGTTCCAGACTAAATGAGATCATTTAAATTTTTGTTAAGTTTCTAGAGTGTAAGGACTAACTCAGGCTATATGGACCTCAGAAATTATTCACTTCTCCTCACAGAAGTCAGGACCCAAAACCACTATGAATTTATGTTCTCCATCCATCATTTCATATTTTTTTTCCAGGACAAATGGGATGAGTCTGGCCAGTTGGTCAATCCCTGAGATGGGCTCTGAGCAGCACCACGATATCTGGGCACTGAACACCATGAGGAACAAGAGGAAAAATCCAAAGGAAAAACTGTTTTTAAATAACTTGCATCAAGAAGAGCCTTTGCTCTCAGGTTATGGACAGAGAACATCCTTGGTGTCACTCAGCTGTTCCAGAACTTCCACTAAGCACTGTTAATTATTTAATATCGAGCCACTTCTTCTACTTCCAAGTAATTTTCCATCCTATTAGTTTTTATATCAGAAGTCATGCAGAACTGACTCTATTTATCTTTTGCTCTCTGGTATAAGTTAGAGTTTCTTAAAGCGCAGACCTGAGTAAAATCTTAATATCCCTCTTAATTTGTCACCCATCTGAAAACTGAACTTGAAATAGTTTGTAGAATCTCTTCCACACAAGCCCTTTGTTTTAATTGAACTTTTCTTTCTCCCACAGGAAAGCTAATTTAGTATGACTTGCCACTATGAAAATTGAAATTCTTGGGCTAATTAATTTTCGTAACTGAAAGTGGATATGATTTTTTTTTCCAGTTTTTAATACCTCCCTCTAAAAAATTCAATCCTTAGCATGTAAAACCAAAGGAGAGATAGAAAAGTTTTCAAGAATTAGAAGACTTTACAGGAATTGGAAGGTTTAAGAGGGATTGCTTTACAGGGTGATAGAAGTTCTTCATCTCTACAAAGCCAGTAGCTGAAATATAAAATCTGGAGGCAGTGAGAGTTTCCATTATAGAACTTTGGCATGATGGGACAGGAACACATGAATTTTCCAACTTCATTCCCACAAGTGGAAAACAGGAGATGCATTAAAAGTAATTTTCATAGGCAGAGATGAGATACACTGGTTTTATTATTTAATAAATCCCTAAGAGCTAAAAGAAACAACTTTCCTGTACTTGCACCTCAGAGGGGTGAAGTTCATCCCAGGAGGACCAAGGAGATGACTTCAAGCACCAGGGCTGCTGTTGACATTGGGTTTTGACACCAAAATGATTTTATTGCATCAGGCTGGGTCTTAGATATTGTTCAGTTATTTTCTTTCATCTACTACTTTCTATATAAGTATTTCCCCACCAAAATAACCTCATATTTTACACCAAACACCACAGATCTTTCTGTTGTTCATCTCTGTAGCCCATTCCTCACTCTGGATTTTTCCCTACTAATAGAACAACACCTCACTGACTTATATTTGCCAATAGCAGAGCTCAGAGCAAATTCAATAATTGCAGTAAGAGCAGTAATAAATCGAAGGCACTAACACCACCCACACAAATGGTTCTGTGCAGTGTCCAGAATACAGAAGAGGTGACATTTCACAGCCAGGTGGGACACAGGACTTCTTCAGCAGCACAAAACTGCAGGGCTGGAAGGGATTCTCCACACACAGACCCCAGCAGGATTTACCTCCCCACTTTGCTTTCCCTAACAAACCACCCAAAACCCAACCAAAGCCAATTAGGGATGGGATATACCCCAGGGCAGAAGGTAATTGGAGCAAAGTCTGATGAGGAGCTGCTGAGGGATTTTAGCCTGGAGTAATGGAGGCTCAGGTGGGACTTTATTGGTTCCAACAACTCCTGACAGGAGGGTGCAGTCAGCTGGGGATCAGGCTCTAATCCCAGGGAACAAGGGATAGGAAAAGAGGAAATGGCCTTGAGTTATACCAGACGAGTCTTAGGTTCAATATTTTCAATATTAGGAAAATTTCTTCACGGAAAGGGTGACCAAACCTTGTCACAGCTGCCCAGGGCAGTGGTGGAGTCCCCATCCCCAGAGGGATTTCAAAGCCATGTGGATGTGGCACTTGGGGACATGGGGCAGTGGTGGCCCTGGCAGTGCTGGGAATGGTTGGAGTGGATGGGCTCAGAGGTTTTTCCAGCCTTTGTGATCCCAGGATTCTGTGTAATGCACACCATGCTTGCCCACACCTCCAGCTGTGCCATGTCCCTCAGTGATAGATGAACCCAATAAGCTGCAGAACAGTTGTTTTCTTTCCCATACACAGGCCTGGAAGCAGAAAACCACTGTTTTCCCTGTTCCCTTTCCCTTTTCCCTTGTACATCTTTCCACACCACTGATGATCTGGCTGAAAGCTTTCAAAGAATTAATCCGAGACTCCAGAACAGACAAAGCAGCACCTGCTGAACGCATGACAGCAACACTGGGCTGGGGATCAGCTCCTTTCCCTGCCTCTTATTCCTCATGGCTTTCAAGCCACTAAACTTTCACCTTGCAGGTGTTGAGAGTATTTGTGGAAACCCAGACTGTGAAATGGGCACATCCAACACCACATGGGTCAGACGCCGCAGTCATTTGTGTCCAATCTCACACGGATTTCCAAGGATAAAAGTTTCAGCCTCATATTTTCTGAATCATCATCAGTTATTTGAGCCTTTTGAACCTCCAGGAATGAGGGCTGCTGCGAGTCAGGTGGGGTAGCTCTGTTTCACAGGGGGAGATGGAGAAATTCCTTGTGGACACATTGTCATTCCGGAGCAGAGCCTGCAGAGCCGCCGCTCCAGCGCCTGGAAGGTGATGGGAACAAGACATGACAGCAACACCCTGCACAGGCTTAGCCCCCCTGAGCAGCTCAATTAAAGGAAGAGCAGGTGTCTGTTAAGTCTGGGCTTGCAGTTCCTTTGGGTACGTGGGGAAGTGTCAGCGTTACCCTCACAGTGCTCCCATTCTCCCTGGGAACGCGGGTTTGGAACGGAGCACGATCCTGGGGATGTGCCCCAGCACCCCTCCAAGCACAGCCTCCCCTCCAAGCACAGCCTCCCCTCCATCCCACACCTTTGGGTGTCAGAGTCTGGGACATCCCTTTGGGATCCAGAGCTGTGAGACCCTGTCAGGGTCTCTGAGACCCTGGGATGATCCCAAAATATCTGTGGATTTGATTATAGCCCTTGGAACAAATTACCAGCTTTAGATGAGAACCTGAAAGTCACAGTAGTTTAAGTAGTGTTATCATAAAGTGAAAATATAGATTGTAGGATTTTTGGGAATGGGGATTTTAGAACAGGAGATGGAGGAAAAAGCACGTGTTTGGTCTTTGTTTGTTCTTCTTCTTCATCTCCATTTTCTATTGTGGAGCTGGCACTTTGGGATTGGTTTAGAGTAGAAGTTCAGTGTCTAACATAGATGATGGGAATTGGGAAATAATTGTAAACATCATGTAGGTAGTTTTTAGTATAAAAAGATAACAGGGCCCTGAAGGGCAGAGAGTGTGCCATGGCTGCCCTGCCAGACAGACCTGGCTGGGCTGAGAGAAAATATTACAGATAAGAAAAGAATAAACAACCTTGAGAGCGAGAAAACGAAAGAGCTCAGATTGATTCCAGCTCGGGCACACGAACTGCCAGACAAGAACTTTTACACATCTTGGGGAAAACACCAAAACGGATTCCAAGATTTGGGGTCCCTTTGCACCCAAGCACCCCCACAAACCAGTGCTGATTCCCAGCAACACAAACCCATTTTCCAAACATTTTTCCCAGTTTGGGAGCTGCACTTTTACACTGGAACACATACCTGGCAAACACTCCAAGCAGGGTATTTGTGCAGCTCAGGATGTCTGAGGCAACAACAGATAAATATGACTTTTTCAACCCTAAACTTTGTGTTATAAAATGCATTTTTTCTCTCATTAATATTTTAGGGAAAGAAATGCCATGTTTTATCAGTGCATCCTATAAAAGGAGCCACACATGAAGCAACTCTTCAGCTGTACATCCCAACCAATCTTCATTAGTTCTCCTTCCACTTGAACCATTCACACATAAATTATCACCTTTTCCAATCATTTTTTCTGTAGTAGGAAACATCTTTCTGAACCCAAGTATGATAAACACAATACTGCATGAAACAATGAAGTTTGCACTTATTAAATTAATCAGAATTCACAATACATCAATGTCCAGGGCAAAAGACAACTTTCAAAACATGACAGGAAATGCAGATATTTAGTAAAAATGGGCAGGGAAGTTTTGGAGTTATATTTTTCTGTTAAAGAATGACCTCTCCAGCATCAGGGGAGCCTCACAGGATCTGTGAGCTCACTCTGGAGCACATCCATAACAAAACCTGCAGCTGTTTTCCTGGATTCTGTTGTGAAAACAGACTTTTGGCAAAACAGGATTATTTTGGAACTCTGCAAGGACATTTCACACTCCAGGTATTTTTTACTTAAATCTTACAAAAAGGTGGCTTTGTCTTGGAGATTTAGCTTTCCAGAGATATCCATCAAGCACCATGTCAGCTGTCAAACATAAATCAATTAACCTCTTCTGAGTAATTATTTCTAATTACTTGAAAAGCAAAACCTTTAGAGGTAAACCTGTGACTTTTTTAGGGTTTTTAATAAGACATTGCTGTTTATGTTGGTCTGGATCCTGGTGGTTTGTGAGTGTGGTTTTGACCCTTATAAATAATCAGTAATAAACAGACACCCATAATTCAAGGCCAGCCCAGGATCTGTCACTGCTCTGCCTGAGCAATATTTTAAAATGCACTAGAGTGATGCTTCTGTTCTTTTCCGACCTGCAAGGGGAAGAAGTGACACCTAAGGCTATGTCTACATTATTTATACCACTTTGATAGATTAAATCTTTACCACAAGGCTGAGCTTTTCAAACATGCCTGAAAATGTTTAAAGATTCCACAGGTGCTCTTCCCGAGTGCAAACAAAGGCTTCTCTTTGTAGTGCGAAAACAAAATTAAAATGGAACAAAACCCTGGGAGCTGTAGGTGGTGCTTAGAACAAATCCTTGACTGGACATGTTGGATTTATTTATTTTTAGCTGAAATATTTTTGGGACTCAGCAGAGCAATACCTATGTAAATGTGGGGTGGGTGGGATGCACCATGTCCCCAAGGGCCACATCCAGGCGCCTCTTGAACACTTCCAGAGGTGCTGACTCCACCACCTGCCTGGGCAAATTATTCCAGTGTCTGGCCACACCTGCAGGGAATATTTTTTTTCCTGATATCTCATCTGAACCTCCTCTGGTGAAACTTGAGGCCATTTCCTCTTGTCCTTTGACTTGGGACACACCAGAAGAGCCAGACCCACCCCCCCCACTCCACCTTCCTGTCAGGTTTGTAGAGATCATTGAAGTTCCCCCTGAGCCTCCTCTTCTCCAGAAAACCACTGACATTGATCCAGTTCCTAATTCTTAAACTGTTTAATAATTTCCAAATTTGGAGGCAAGCAAGAATTAAAAGATTAAAAATCTCCAAACCACATCTGAGTCTGCCATTAGGGTTAGAACAGTCTGAAACAAATTCTCTGCTCACTGGCTCCCCAAAATACAACAGAACTCATGGAACAGCTTGGTCCTTGACTTTGCAGCTGAAGAAAGATGCTGAGTTCCTTTGAGATCAGTAACAGCTCAAGAGAAAGAAGATCTGAAAATATTCTTCATTTTGATCACTGTAAGCTAACAATGACCACTGGATTTTCATTCCCTACGTCTCCATGACAAGAACAAAAGGCCAGAATATTAGGCCTCACTTCAGCCTAAAATTATTTTAAAATGTGCTTTCTGAAATAGATGTCTTCCTTCTAATTCCCAAGGAGTTCACAATAGTATTTTTAGAAAGGCAATTTGGAATTTAAAAAATACAGATACTTGAAAATGTCTCTGTGCTTTCCTACTTTCACAAAAAGACATTAAGGTCATAGATTTTTTTCTGGAGTGGAGATGACTTTGGGGTGGAAGTAACCATGGCTACTCCACTCGGAATCAAACCAAACTGCTGAATTTGGAAGTCACTGAAATGTACAGAAATCACATGGTTTGATCCACAATAATTGTGACTCAGATTTATGGAAAACTTTCTCTGTTGCTATTCCCAAATAGGGAAAAGGAGAGACCAAATTCATCCATGGATCTCTTAGTCCATTTTGCAGCATCCTCTCCAATGTTGCCATCACCCTCAACCCTAATTTTTGTTTGAATTGAGGTTTTACTGACCTGTCTTACAGGAAATGGCCTCGAGCTGTGCCAGGGGAGGTTCAGCTTGGACACCAAGAGGAATTTCTTCATGGAATGGGCTGTCAGGGGTTGGGAGGTGGTGGAGTCCCCATGCTCACTGTCTCCCCAAAATACAAAGAACAGCTTGGTCCTTGACTTTGCAGCTGAAGAAAGATGCTGAGTTCCTTTGAGATCAGTAACAGCTCAAGAGAAAGAAGATCTGAAAATATTCTTCATTTTGATCACTGTAAGCTAACAATGGTGGTGGAGGTGTCCAAGGAAAATCTGGATGTGGCACTCAGTGCTCAGGGCTGGTGACAAGCTGGGGATTGGGCACAGTTTGGACTTGATGACCCTCAAGGTCTTTTCCAACCTCAGCTGGAAATCCTAGGATTCTGGGATTCACTGACCTGTCCCTAGTCCAAGGTCTTTATTTTGTTAAGGACCAGTTCTCCCCTCACCAGAGACACTGAGAACTTCGAGAATCAGGAATCTGCTTCCCTCCATTCAAACTAAATGAGCAGGAATGAGAAAATCAGATGTCATCCAAATTATTTAGGTTAAAAAAGAATGCTGCCCTACTCTGTGCTTTGTTCAATCAGCTCTGCTCTTATTTCAGAAAGGTTTCACTGCAGAAACCAGGGCTCTTCAAAATCTAAGACATTATAGGGGTGAGTGACAGGTATATTCATTTCTGATGAGTGATGACACTGTTTTAAATATTTAATGCACTGAAAAACATATGGAAAGAAAATAATATGAAGTTGGCTTTTGCACAATAACACCATATTTTCTGTCTCTTTCCATGTTGCAGCCACATTATAGAGAACTGCAAAAAAAGGAAAATGGCAGATTTCGCATCAGTTATCCTGGTGCTACCAGCTTTCAAAAAATTAATTTTTCCCCCCATTTTTTTCATTTTTATAGTGCAATCAATAAATAGGCCATGGCCATCAATCTCCACTCCACAGAGCAATATTTTATTTCCAAACTGATGGCTTCCCATGATGAATTACAGTCATTAGAAAGCATGACAGCCTGTTACAGTGCCTTCAGCACATGTGCAAGTGTTGCTGACAGAAGAAAGTGGGATAAATATTATTATTATTATTATTATTATTATTA